>CAJNOQ010004307.1:0-17820 GCA_905250885.1 Didymodactylos carnosus | reverse complement strand
TTATTCTGATTGTTCACGAGAACAACTTTTTGTTCGAAAGAGCTAGGTTGATTTATAGAGAAAATTTTCCATGTATTGATACGCGGCTTTATTCACAAGTATCCATTGGTACAAAATATTCTTGAGCTCGCTCAATTTTTTGCAGTAAAAAAAAGAAAGAGAGAAAAGATGGAAAGATGGAAAGAAAAGAAAGGTTTCTTGAGGATACTGCTAATTGATAAGACGACGTTAACCAGTGACAGAGAAGCAAAACGAGAATACAGAACAGAGGTCACTTGAAGACGAGTTTGAAAAACAATTCTTTTTTTAAATTTATAAATGCTCACATTAGAAGTGAAACGAGACATTTATATATAGGTGAAAGAAAAAGTCCGCACGAACAACAATCCACCCATCTCACTGGCAACCACGTCCACCGCTGATGCGAATGCAAATTTGGCATCGAAAGGTGACATTGTGATCAAAAGCTTTCTCAGTAAATGTGGTGTGGCATCTGGTAATGGCCAAATTGGTACCCGCAAAGCGCTAACGATTGAACAAGAACTAGCCAAATTATCTTCGATTCCAAAGGATGAATTTGAATTCAATTCATTTTGGGAAGAGCACAGCAAAACACTACCCAAACTGGCAGCACTCGTTAGTAAATATCTCTGTATATCTGCAAGCAGTATACCAAGTGAGTCGGCCTTCTCGATCTCCAATTATGTCCTTCGAAAAAATCGATTGGCACTTACGTCAAAAAATGTGAAATACACAATGTTTCTAAAAGACAAGATTTAGTTTTTATTTTGAACGAAAGAAGATCCTTTTCAAAAACGCGCCGAGTGACTTTTTTATTTCGTTAGTTGTTTGCTTTTTATCGAATATTTTCTGCTTTCTTTTCTTTTATCGATCGATTTTGTCGTGATTCACGACAAAATCTTCACGACTCGTGAAGACCTCACGTTATTAACATCATGGTAGAATAAACATTAACTACGTACATAACCGCGCTTTCCACACAAACTGCCCACCTCAACGTCCAATACGACTCGGTGACTAACGCAAATCATCTGTACTACGAACTCCGTAGTACGAAGTACTCTGTAAAACATGCTCAGATCTTGATTGTAAAATTCGAAAGAGAGCATGTAATTGAACTCGATCGACGAAATACTCGTTTTCCTTTACACATCTGATATTGTGATTAATCTCTGAGTACTTTTGAATGTCGTTAAGAGCGAACTTTGAAAACATTTTCAATTTTTTAACGATAGTTGTCATCAAATGACGCATTTGTAGAGAACTAAAACTAGTCACCAGCTCCAGTTCACATGAACTGAACTGGTCATCAGCTCCAGTTCACATGAACTGAACTGGTCACCAGCTCCAGTTCATATGAACGTGAACTGCTTCGGCCAGTTCCAGCTCTATGAGCTGAAATGGAACTGTCACATGCCTGATTGCTACTAAGTCTCAATCTTATTCCAAATCAACTACAAGTTCATACTGTCAGATAACAGAACAAGAAGAAGAAATTGTATTGACTTTGTATAATCGATATAAAAATTCAAGAGCTGTTGCCAATGAAATCACTTTAAAGGACTACGGCAACTTAACTCAATATTACAATACCTTGGATTTAACAGCAAAAAAGACACGAAGAATAAACGGTGTACTAGCCAGGTCAGCTAAACGGTAAGCGAATTACTTTGTTTACTTTCTTCTGAATTAACCTTTCTTTTTTCTATCGAATTTTAGAGTAGCCTTAACACGAAGTTCGGATCCATTGATGTTTTGGCCTCAACCGAATGATCGATTTGATGATGATTTTTTAAATTCATTAGATAATAATCTAAATGAACCGAAGCAACAACAGAATGCACAAACGATATTGGTTGAAGGAAGTCAAATTGATCAGGAATTAGAACAGGACTATGAAGTAAGTGTGTCTGTTCGTGTCCAGTAAGACTAGGGCAAGAGATACTTCATTTCTAATGAGTTCAGCCAATCTCGAAGAACTCCGATTTTTCAATTAATTGAGAATTTGTTGCAAATGAATGCAGCAGAACATTGAAGTTTTCAGTGGATACACATGGTGTGGAAGGGAATCGATCCGTTAAACATCAGCTTCGAAACACCTTTCGATCGGTTTTGAGAAAAAATTGGTTTAACCATTCGATGAAATGCACTTATAGTTTTCTAGAAAAATTTTTGAAAATTAGAAATTCACGAAAATTAGCTTCCATTCCTTAGAAAGACAGGCTGTAAAAACAGCTTCAAAATCAGATCTCTCTCAGGTTTCCTCGAGCTATTTTTTCGGAATTCACCTGAGAGAAGAAATACTTTTTCTCTAGGGATAATGCATCTGATTTATCCGATAAACAGTGTTTTTTTATTCAGAATATGAATTCCGAAAAAACAAGCTCGAGAAAACCTGAGAGAGATCTGATTTTGAAGCTGTTTTTACAGCCTGTCTTTCTAAGGAATAGAAGCTAATTTTCGTGAATTTCTAATTTTCAAAAATTTTTCTAGAAAACTATAAGTGCATTTCATCGAATGGTTAAACCAATTTTTTCTCAAAACCGATCGAAAGGTGTTTCGAAGCTGATGTTTAACGGATCGATTCCCTTCCACACCATGTGTATCCACTGAAAACTTCAATGTTCTGCAGCATTCATTACAGAGAACGTTGGCCTTTCTTATAAAATTCGAGCTTTTCAATTTTCGACCGGCCCTGAAGTTCGAAGGAAAAAGTTCTCCTGTTGAAATTAAGCGAGGGAAAGCCCTATTTCGGCTTATATCTCAAAAAGAAGTTAGACTGGAAAATTTTTTTACTTTCCTCTTCTGTATTCATTTCTTACACAGTCAAACACTTTCTATCTACTGTGAGTCACATCTCTTTCACTCTGTGCTTTTAGGATGAAAGTCAAAGAATTATAGAAGATCTTCTCTCTCAACTTCCAAATGCAAATTCTTCAACAGTTGATGCAGTTAATACTTTGGAAACAGCTGAACCACAAGATCCTAGTCTCTATTCATGTAATGAGTCTAAATCACAAATCTATTTTGATATAAAACCAACATCGAACGATGATATAAAACCGACAATGTATGATGATGTAATTCTAATTGAACAACCTCGCCAATCTACTTCTCTAAAATCGTCTATCAATGAAAAACATGACGGAGATAACAATGAAACTCTATCAAAACTTCTCAATATATTATTCTCTCTACACTTTCAAACACAAGAGAAGTTATTATCATTGTTTCTCGCTATTTCAACCAAAGTATCACAGCAAGAGCCGTTGAATTTGAAAAGAATCATACAAATACTATTACAACTATCGCCGACATCGGCTTCTAGCTCAAAACCAACAGCAGTCAGGTCACCATCGTCGTCTGCTACTGTCTTCAATGCAGCTTCGACTGCTTCCTCGACTATTCGAAAATTATATTCTAAAAATTTATCTCAAACTACATCATCATCGGCATCAACCACAGCAGCAGCAAGGAATCCTCCAAAGTGCCCTTTACTTCTTAATGATTTAAACAGAAAGGCACCGCAGAACGACGACGATTATGAAGAAGACCTTGATATTGACAGTTTTGATCGTGCAAGTGATAAGAAAAGAAAACGATGTCCATCTGCTAGAGCTGATTCATTAATATCTCGTGTTGAGAATGTTATTTTACCGATGGAACAGTATGTTCAAAAGAAAATTATTCCCTTTATTAATTTAGAATAAGAATTCTATATTTCTTTAATTTGAACCTTTTATCCTAATCAAGAAATTGTCTTTCTTTTATTCTCTTTACTCTTCAATGATGTTAGAGTTTTCAAAAGTAGTGATTTCATGTTTGTACATAATTCTTCTATTGATTTTTTTTTATCCTTTCTCGTTAGTTAAGAACGACAGAACAGCTTTTATTCGTTTTTTTTACATGTGAAGATCAAGAGCCGGTGGGGAAACTTGATCAACTTTTTCCACTTTGTTCGATTGGAAACCGTCGTTTCTTAGTGTTTTGTTTTTGCTATATTTTATTTAGAGTTGTAATCGAAACAGCCAGCACGTGCCAGTGTTTCCCATTTAGGGAGTGATTTTATATTTGCTCGCTTTTATTGAAAGATTGTTTGTTTGTATATAATTGGGCTTCTCATACACCTTTGAACATTTGGATAATGTATACAGTACAGTTTTTCTAACTTTTTTGTTAGAAAATGAACAGGAACCAATGTTATGATATTATTTCTCTTTTCATTTTTTTTGAACAAAGATTTTGTTTTTTGTTTGTTTACTATTGTGTGCCTACGTTGTTTTGATCACGTAATAAATGAATAGTCCAGATTCTAGCTCGGAAAAATACTTTCATTTTTTGAAGTTTTTTCTCCCATTTAGCAGGCGAAAGAGAAAAAAATAACGGAATCTTGATTGACGAAAATACAAGAGTTTCTCAATGTGCAAGATATATATAGAACGGAAAGAGAAAAATAGAGGCGTCTTTTTTTTACGTTCTCTTTTTCTTCTGGTCAGCTGAGAAAGATTGTAAAATGTAAGAAATTGTAAATACATTTTCTTACATTTCCCATCTTTGTTCAATGTCTAATGTAATATTAGCCTAGGCTAATGTCAAATCAGGATGATAATTCACGCACAGTCGACAGAATTCATCATTTGTACTGGAAAATTCCTTCTAATGAAACAACGTCCTGTTTCATCCTGATCAATTCCAAGGAAGGTTTCTCGACCAAACAGACTCTGATTGAACTATTCAGATTATATCATAATATCAAGATGTACTCTATTTTACCTGCTTAATACTATCTATGACTTTGGTCCACAAAGTTTTCGCTCTTGAACGTTTTCCCTTTGTTTTTTTTGTAGATTAATTGATATACTACTAACACATTTTTTTGTTATTACTATGGATCTTACACGTGATCAAATTTGAGTTATGATTTATTATGATTACAAAAAAAAATTATCACTGCAAGAATGTCTTGAGTCTTTACAAAAGACATTTGGTGACTCTTGTGTATCACGTGCAACGGTTTATAATTGGTATGCTGAATTCAATCGGGGCAGAGATCACTTTGAAGATGAACCCCGTGTCGGTCGACCAAGAAGTGCAGTCACTCCAGAAAACATTGAAGCTGTCCGTCAGCTGATCGCCGATGATCCACACATTACATATCAACAGATACAGGACATCTTACAGATTGGATCGGCAGCAACTGAATCTATTCATTGATTCTTCAATCTATTTATTGATTATTTAGGTTTAAGAAAGATTACACGTCGGTGGGTGCCACATTTTTTAACTAAAGCTCAAAAGCAGGATCGTGTTGATTATTGCCTGGAAATGCTCGAAAAGTTCGATGGCGGAAGATCAAAACGTGTTTATGACATTATTACTGGTGATGAAAGCTGGTTTTACTATTATGATCCAGAGACGAAGCGCCAAAGCCAAATTTGGGTTGCAAGAAGTGATCCTCACCCAACGAAAGTTCGTCGATAACGTTCTGTCGGCAAACATATGTTTGTAATTTTCTTTATGAAATCTGATTTTAATACAATCATTCCTCTTGAAAACGGTAAGACAGTTACAGCTAAGTGGTATACAGATGAATGTTCTTCAAATGTTTTAAAACAAGTAGAGGAACGTCGACGTCTTAATGATCTTATTATTCACTATGACAATGCATCAGCTCACAAGGCAACACAAACAATGGAATATTTAAATATTCAACGTGTTAAATTAATGGGTCATCCAGCGTGTTCACCAGACTTAAGTCCCTGCGACTTCTGGTTATTTCCAAAAATTAAAGAACAACTTCGTGGAAAACATTTCCAGGATATTAATGAACTTCATGCTGCTGTCCAGGAGCAAATGGACGGTCTTCGAAAAGAAGATTTCTACCAATGCTATGAACAATGGTTTGAAAGAATGAATAAGTGCATTAGTGTACAAGGCAAGGCGGAAAAAGCTCACTTCGCCACTCCACGGAGTAAACCGCACTCCATAGCACTCCGTACAATGGTTCGGAGTGGCGAAGTGCGTTGTTTTCTTTTAAAATAAAATAGTGATATTTCTCTCAATATTCTTCCCCCAAAACGGAATAATCCGATTCCAGAAACAAAACAGTTATGTTCCCAGAACAGAACAATCCGGTACTTTCCTTGGGGAAATTTCCCAGATAACGGGATAATTGTGTTCTGTTCTGTGAATTCTTTTCTCACAGACAGAACGTCTTTGTTCTGCTTGTAGGAACAGAGATTTCTGGAACGGTTGAGTTCAATAAAATTTCTGAAGCCCGCGGTCGGGAAATCGAGTCCGGACTTCTTGTCCACCCTTTAAGTGTTTTATAATAGAAATTTATTGCAATAAAAATCAGTATGTCGCGGCTCAAATGATTTTCACGCAAATTGGTTTTACTATGGAGACTGTGAAGACATGCAGGAATAATGGCCAATATGATAATAATTATTCGTCGCCGTAACGGCATCCAACATCTTTTTTTCTTTTTTTTAGGCCTTAGGGTAGACAACCAGTTGAAAATGAGCTTCAATAATTTTCATTTTTATATATATGGGACATGAAAAATTCAATATAAT
This sequence comes from Didymodactylos carnosus, assembly GCA_905250885.1. NCBI lineage: Eukaryota > Metazoa > Rotifera > Eurotatoria > Philodinida > Philodinidae > Didymodactylos > Didymodactylos carnosus. The sequence continues at coordinate 11,221 of CAJNOQ010004307.1, read as the reverse complement.
CTGTTGTTCAAGAGAAACGAAAAAAAGAGAGTGAATGCTGGACGAATATATACATAGTCTTTCTATATTTCATCTATTGTACGTTATCTGAACGTCCGAATATGTAGAGATATATAAAAGTGAAAATTGAACGTTACACAACTTCTATTTCGGTTGAAAGAAAGTAAGTTTGAAAGAATTTGTCTACATTTTATACGATTCAAAAAGTTCCCTCTAACGAAAAACACTGATACAGACTTCGTAAAGGAAACGACGCCGTCAACTTTTCCTGCTGTTTTAGAATGTTGCAATTTGAACAACTACCTCCCGAGATAATTTTAGACATATTTCTACGATTAGAACCGTCAGCCCTTTATCATTCATTTTTCAATCAAAATCAACATCTGAATAATGTAATTCGTCTTTGTTATGCAAGAACTGAATTATGTTTTACTACAAATATCATGTTCAATTTTTATTGTCAAAAGATTCTTGTTCATATGTTCAATCCTCAACGACAAATTGTTTCGTTAAGTTTGACAAGCAAACACAATCGTTTCAAAGAATTTCATTCGTTATTTAATCTTGAAGAATTTACAAATATTAAACAATTACGTCTCATTAGTTTATCATCAAATGATGCTAAAAAACTGCTAGATATTTTACCAAAACTACGGCGTAGCTTGACAACATTGAAAATTTTATTTTCAGTCCGCCAACAAGGGTTTTATGCGCAAAAATTATGCGAAATGGTATTATGTAGTCAAACAATGTCAGTATTAAAAAGATGTGTTTTAACATTTTATGATTTTATTCGAAAACTTGATAAAATTTCAACATCAAATATTGAATATTTAGAAATTGGTAATATATTAATTCAAGACTTAATGCGATTATTTCAATATCTGCCAAAACTAAGACGTTTAGCTGCTCATTCAGAGACACATTTTCGTCATTATCCAGTGTCTTCCGAGTATTTAATACCAGTTGTATTTTTACCAACATTGACACATTTAAAATTAAATTATTTTGTTCCTCTGTCGAATATTGAAACCTTGCTAAAATGCATTCCAAATTTAAAATATTTAAAAATGACATTATACGATAGAGAACTTGTCAGTGGTTTAAGGTGGGAACAAATGATAAATCAATATTTACCATTATTGCGTCGGTTCATATTAAGACTTACAGTACTTAACTATCAACAAGAAACATTACTCGATATAAACCATATAATCGAAACATATAAAACACAATTTTGGCTCGATCATAAATGGTACATTGGAATCGACTTAGGTGAGATTCACGATTTAACTGCATGAATCGATCAAAGACTGATACATTTCGGCTCAAACATGATCCAACATCTAGTTTTTGCGAATTAACCCCGTGGAGTTATGGTTCAAAAGCCTAAAAATTTAAAACCTCATTCAGAATTGTAAAATGAACTGCCGCAGAAATCACCTGATCGATTCTGTGATGAGATTCTTCATGATTTAAAATTTCGGACTTGGTCATTGGTTTGTGAATCGAAAAGGTAATTATCCCGTGCATTGTATTTCAGGTCTTTAACAAGCTTTTATTACAGTACATAATCCACGCAAAATAGTCTAGAGCACATTTAATTATATCATCTTGGAAAAACATGCGCTACAACGCTCGTTTGTCAATCTAACTGATTTTCTTTCTTAGAATCATTATACGAAAATACAGATATTTGTAAGAATCAGAAAGAATGAATGAAAGAGCCAATAAAATAGTCGACAGACCTGTTACTAGAGCTGTAGCAAATAAGTAATGTTAGACTGCATTCACAATGTGAATTTCGCATTGTATGTCTTTGTTTCTTTCTTTCGTGTGCTTTAGACTGAAGGGAGAAAAAGAGAGAATTCTCTTTCTCATGCGTGCAGAAACGACAAAACAAGGAAGAAACATTTCTACTTCCATCTCGCGTAAAAGAAGAGAGAACTTTATGCATTTCACGTGATGACTGAGAAAGGTTTTAACAATGTTTTGATGATGTTTTTACTCGGAGCTGGACAAGTCAGGTCGAGGTCGGAAATTTTTTCCTCCAAGTCAGGTCAATCTGGTTAAAATTAGGCAGAACATAAAATTTGCTAGCATCTTTTGGGTGAGAAAGTTTTTGTAGCCTTAGAAACTCTCCTTCATGGTAGAAAATGCCTAATTTAAAGGAAAACCTCTTACTAGAAATCACTTGGTTTGAAAAAAATTTCTCAAGTCAAGTCATACCCCAGAAAATCTTTTAGCTAAGTCAGGTCAGACTTGACTTCGAGTTTGAGGCATTTTTGACTGGCCCAGCTCTGGTTTTAGTAAAAGTATGCATTTATTTTCATAAAAGAAACTCCACTCTGTACCAATGAGCATAGCTGCAACTCTTTCAGTTGAGTTAATATCTTTCATTCATAACCGTAAATAAGTAAAAACAAACCAACAAATGATCGAAATATGAACAAAAAACTGTTCATGATTGTACTTTAATACAAAAAATTATAGGGACGAGCAAGTTCCAGTTGTTATCAATTTTATCACTTCTCGAAAAGAAAAAAGATAGTTGAAGTATGTGTATTTAAGTGCGCTCTATCCAAATATCGTACTAAAAGTTTACTAAAAGTTTTTGTTCGTTTTTCAAGCTCATTCATTTTCCTGTAATCAAAAAAGGATGGACGAGTTTTTTCGATCCAGCTTCCTCGATTCATTGCTAAAACAAAAAAATTCATACGAGTAAGAATCATTCAAACGATTTCAATTAAAGGAAAAATTAATTTGTTTTTAAGTATTTACTGGTTATGAATGAAAGATATTAACACAACTAAAAGAGTTGCAGCTATGCTCATTGGTACAGAGTGGAGTTTCTTTTATGAAAATAAATGCAAAAACATCAACAAAACATTGCTAAAACCTTTTTCAGTCATCACGTGAAATGCGTAAAGTTCTCTCTTCTTTTACGCGAGATGGAAGCAGAAATGTTTCTTCCTTGTTTTTTCGTTTCTGCACGCATGAGAAAGAGAATTCTCTCTTCTGCTCCCTTCAGTCTAAAGCACACGAAAGAAAGAAATAAAGACATACAATGCGAAATTCACATTGTGAATGCAGTCTAACATTACTTATTTGTTATGGCTCTAGTGTCTAATATATCCTAGTTACCCAGGCTTGATAACTACTGTCCATCACATAAACGGCACCTGTCAAAATTGCTTTTTGAACAGTGATAGCTAGCGGCTCGTGATTTTCATTATTCGATACATGATCACATTTTAGCTTATGAGAAAAGATTTTAAAAGTAAGGTTTGCAAAGGATCTCTGGAATACTAAACTGGCGTTCAGGTATGAACATATTCATTTCTTTTCATGGGTAACTTATTTTAACTAGAAAATAGTGCCTCATTTTTGGCGCCCCCCGTTTTTCTCTGCCTCTTTTTTTTGAAAAAGTGCATAAAACTACGTATGAAGGTAGCTTTCACATTGATATCCTACTGTAGCTTTTTAGACGAAGATAAGAGCAGCATGGTCTCGGCATCATTGAATTTCGCGTTAAATAAACGGTTTTGGTTCTTGGTTTGCACAGAATCGAATTGTCCGTGATGATTTACATATACTTACATCATTTTCAATACTACTCGCTGAACCTATGATTCGTAGCAAGCCAGTTAATTTTTATGTAGGATTATCTGAAAGTTGTGCTTTTACCGAATTCCGAGCGTTTGCTGGTACTCTGCATAATTAGTTACATATTTCAAGCAAATTTTTACATATAATTATCAAAAACATGTACCAAGGTTTTTTGAGTGTTGTCAAACAACTAAAAACCGAAAGCTCGATTTTTGACATACCAGGAATGATTGTATTAATAATCTTGAAAATGAACGAAGACATAGGTTATCCACCACGTTGAATTTCGTGGCAATGTTTGCTTTTCGAAAACAATTGAAAAACTTAGTAAAATTCACTATTGGGTGAAATATCTCATTTTTCTGTCATTTCGCGTTAAATTAGAAAATTGATAACTCAGTCAACATAAATGCAAACGATCGGAGTATCAAAATATACTCTGTTTTCAGCGATAGAAATTTTTTAAAATTACCATACTTTTTTAAATATCTTTGAAAAAGCGCATATACCTTGAAAAATTTATATCGCTGAGGTACCACATTCGAAAATTCTGAAATTTTCTCCACAAGCTAGTCTAACCGAGGAAAGTTTAATAAAAGGTCGATATCTCGGGAATAAAGGCGCCAGGGAACGAATCCTTTTCCGCTTTTTCATACCTCATCAAGGTCTACTTATAACCAAAAGATAGAGTCTAAACGGCTTAATCACCTAAATATGTTCCCTCATCAGTCAACATCGATGCAAACGACGACAGAATATCAAAATATAATCTATTTTAAGTGCAGTACATACACATTCAACAGAACTTTTAAATACCAATCGAGAATACTTTGGTTCCTGACAAGGTTTTCTAGAAATCTTTAGAAGACAAGATTTTTTACTAATCTTAAGCGCAGAATCATATTGCGCAGATAAAACAGAGTATATTTTGATATTCCGACGTCGTTTGCACCTATGTTGACTGAGTTACCAATTTTCTAATTTAACGCGAAATGACAGAAAAATGAGATATTTCACCCAATAGTGGATTTTACTAAGTTTTTGAATTGTTTTTCGAAAAGCAAACATTGCCACGAAATTCAACGTGGTGGATAACCTATGTCTTCGTTCATTTTCGAGATTATTACACCTGGAACATGCTCGAGGACCGTGGCGGGATATTTTCTCCTTTTTTCGTAACCATGCGTTTTCAGACCTAGTAAATCAAAACAAAAACTTTTTTCGAAAATACTGTAGATTTGTAGCCGAAACTGCTGAAAACTAGAATTTCTTTTCCAATATCTCAAGATGGGGTAGAAATAACGCAGTCATTTTAGCAGCACAACTAGAGAGAAATCTTATGAGTAAAACAAAAAAAGTTTGTTAACTTTCGATGCATATAACAGGCGCTATAAACTGAACGATAAATTTTACCAAAACGGTACATACGGATCGCAGTTCTCCCATATACGGTGGGCTAAATATTCGAAAGTGAGAAACCGCACTTTTTAGACTGAATAATCTCCAATACCATACCGGGTATCTCGTGATTTTACTGAACTCTGTGATACTCTTTTAGTTGATGATTACTCGTCGAATCGATCTTGTCTATTTGTTTATACATTACCATATACGAGAACTTTTTTTGAAACAAGTTTATACAATGTAAAACGATTTATGACAAGCCATGAAAATAAACCATTTCCAAATGTAAACATACTTGGTTTAAAACTCTACGATTTCGTTGAGAATTCCGCTAATAAATATTTTCCCAATGTTGGTACATTATCATTAAAATCAAAATTGCCGTCTAATGTATCCACGGATAAATTACTTGACGATTTATCAGAAATCTGTTCATTATCAAATTTAAAATCGCTGATATTGATCGATGCTACGTATCCAACGGATTTTCTGGTTAAACTATTTAAGAAAACATCACAAATATATTCCTTACGTTGTTCTTCCAAAATTCTATCAAAAATGTCCAATGATCTTGATCAATTGAAACATATTGTAAAGCGTTTGTATATTGAGTCATATGAAGAAGATAACTCGAAGATGATGAAGAAATTATGTTTGGCATTGATTAATCTTGAATATTTGTCAGTCAATATGATCAATGGAAATGATTTATACTTACTATTATCTGTTATACTACGAACTATGACAAGGCAAAAGTTAAATTCATTAACGATTCAATTAAATTATGAAAAATTTGAATCATTAACGCTAATGTCATGGTTAAACGATTATATTTCTTTAAATTCAATTCAATGTGAAATTGAGCATGAACCAAGTAGTAATTGTTTAGACATACTATTCAATGATAAACTTTCACGTTTTTGTTGCGATGATATCGCATTGTAGAACAATTAATAAAGTGTCATTTACCTGAAATCAAGTTTTTATCTTCAACCTGTTAAATACTTTTCGTTTAGAGGGCCCATTGCTTTGGACCAAAACTGTACTCTCTAGAACGGTTACGGCGAATCCCAAGCCAAATCTTACAAAGCTTGTAGTCAAATGAAGGTGACTTCGATACTTGTTTGCATGACACAAGAACGAACTCTACTGCTCTTGTCGTTTTCGCGATTTGTTCCAGCGTTTGTTTTCTCGTACAATAGTGATATGCGCCTCATCTGATAGAAAAATCTTCGGGCTATTCAAAACAGTATTCAGATTTGTTCCAGCTTTTACTGAAATATCAAAAACAAAGAGGTTCTTCTGATTATGAAACACTGTACTGCATATATAACATTCAAACGCTTCTTTTGCATATCTTTAATGACTGGTCCCGTCTGTTTAGATATTTTGACCAGCTCAGTTTGTAGAGACTTTCACGAGCTATCCACTGATATTCTTTTGAAAAACATATCGCTTTTCATTAAGACAAAAAAGACTTCTAAAAGAGTATTATGCAGCTGTTTTCGGTAGTTCAACGCGTTCTTTGCATGGCTTTTGTGACTGATCCCATCAGTCAAGATATTCTAACTAGGTCAGTTTGTAGAGAATTTCACAGGCTATCTAATCGTGTATAACTAGAAACCTGTGTCCCTTTTGGGCAAGATTTTCTGATCAATGACCTTTCGATGTTCAATATCGTCCTGTATACTATATGTAAAATAAGTCTAAACACTTTTCCTTTGTAACACAAGCTGAATCTAAAGGGTACAGTTTGTTCAGAATTGAATACTCTATAAAACTACATGTGACTTGGCCGGTAAATTTGTGCTTTTCGAGAGACAGGCTCCATCAAGATCTTCCGTAGGGTTTCTTGTCCCCAAAAAGCGTTTTTGTGTTTTGAATATATGTTTAATACTCCGTCCGACTCAATTTTGTTCGTAGATTACGAATATGGTGTTAAAACTGGTTGATAAGTAAATCAGACCAGAAAAAATCAAGTTTAAGTCCAAAATATACCTTATTGTGGTACACTTTTTTCTAGTAAAGATTTTTTTTCCCATAGACGCAGATGGATTTCAGACCTCGACATGAACGTGGCAGATAGAGCTCATACTCATACAGTTTTCGACAAAATTAGAATTTGTTTCTGTATATCGTTTGGGTTTTCACAGTTATTTTACTGCGCACATGTGATATGGGTATGATCGATTTTTTTCATAAATGACCCATTTTTCCTAGAAGAACTAGCCTCTATTTCCCATTACCGAACTAGTTTGTACAGTTTTCATTGCTTTAAAAGAATATAAGTAAGACAACATCTCATTGTACTATATTATCAAATCTCGATTCTTCCTCTTACATCAATACCGATTAAAGACCAAGAACATGATGACACCCATATCTCGGTAATCAGAAGGTATTAACCTAAACCCAATACAGATTTAGATGCGTCAATTGAATAGATGAATCAATCTGTTCAAAAATTACACAATATTCTGCTTTAAGCAAAAATTCCCTAGGTGACCTTCGTTTTTATTTCAACTAGTCATTTTTCAGAAAATTTTGAAGTGAACATTCGATAGAGCTCTTAATTTAACAAGGACAAGGAAAAAACAAGAAAGAAAAATTCTCTTCAATGTTTGTTGCAATGACGACTGAGATAACGATGAGCGCAAGTTGAGATGTTCCTACATTGGACGTAGCCCACAAAATCATTACTAGCCCGTTACAGCTCCCATCGGGATGATCACGCATTGAATAGCACCGCAAGGTATCTAGAAAACCGCACAAAATATTACGCGCACAAAAAATAAACGCGCACAAAATATTACGAGTTCTTTCCAAGAATGCAGAAACTGTAATACATTTTTCAATAGAAGTGAAGGTAAAGAAAAACAAGATTGTTGTAGTTTCCGTTGTCGAGGTTTCTCAGCTATTTTTGTCGGCGAACGTCGAAGACGGCAAATGCAGCTTTGCTGATCTGGGAGGCGAAATAACTGTAACCATTGAATCCAATGACTTTTGCGGCTGACAGTTTCTGGTGGGTGTTTGTCCTCGCTCAGATTGTTCACAGGCCCAGCAGCAAATAACAGGCGGTAGCTCTTTCCCGTTGTCTGTAAGAGGACTGCAGCAAACACATTTACAGCAGTCCCAGAAACAATCCCATGGATACAGTTTGTACGGGTTCAAACAAATGTATCAACAGCATTTACAAAACTTCCAGTTACAACAACGTTTACAGCACCTTCCACAACGTTTCAAACATTGTAATCTACCACATTTCCTGCAGCAATGATGACAACATTTATATCCACACCAGTATTGACAGCAATTCTTGTCATTTTCAAGTGCATGTGATTTGGAGCGACATCCTACGATCAATGCCCACATCCAAGCAATGAAGGTCATTGCAATGACGACTGAGATAACGATGAGCGCGAGTTGAGATGTTCCTATATATTTCTCTGTTACCTGTCACTAACAAAATAAAGAAAATACCGATGACAGTAATGGAGTAAACGATCAAAAAAGATGACTCAATTGGATATGGTAAAACAAAAAGTAAGTTTGCTTCTTTCATATTTAAGATTTGAAAAATGATGTTTCATTCTATCGATATAGTATACAAATAGTTTCAAATGGCTTATGATCCTAAGAAATCAAGTAAATTATACTTTTACGTTCGGATAAATGCTGTTGATAATGTTAAACGAACTCTTAGATGGACAACAATTGATGATATAAATCGTATCGAACCAAACAGGAGTACAGCACTTCATGCAGCATGTTATTATGGTTATAAAGATATTGTGGAATTATTAATAAACGCTAAAGCGAATCGTTCGATTATAAATGGATACGGTAATACACCGTTACAAGAAGCTGCAACAAATGAAATAAGATGTTTACTAGAATGTCCAACTCCACAAGAGTCTAAAGTTGATTGGTTAATAATTGATGACACAAATCTTGTTAAAAATGCAATAAAATACCGTTCTACATTAAAGAAATTAAGTTATGATATTCGAGATTCAATACCAACAATTATTACTAAATATCTAGATAAAGATTTACAAAATATAGCTGGTATTGAAAAAATTAAACAACTATTTATTGAAGCAGATAGAAACAATAATCCTAAATCTATTATTGAAGCTTATACATTAGACACGGAATTTTGTCATCAGTTGAATCGTGATTTAGCTGCAACATCTCGAGATGTATTAAATGTTAAATGGTTTGCATATAATGATCCATTTTTAAAGTTTTGGACTACTCATGGCTGTTTAGCTGGTATTATTGCACAACATTCAAAATTAAAAGAATATCGATTTTTTGGTAAATCTTGTTATCGTGGTATGAAATTAAGTCAGAATGATTTAGAACTGTATAAAGTTAACGATAAACCTATTATGACTAAATCTTTTTTATCAACATCAAAAAGTAAAACCATAGCAACTGAATTTGCGTTGAATGATGATTACAATATTAGTAATCACAAATATCCGATAGTATGTACATATAAGGTATTAAATAAACATACAGCATTAGATATTGAAAATTTATCAGTATTTAAATCTGAAAAAGAGGTTCTAATTGCACCATATACTGTATTTAAAGTAAAAAGTTGCACGGAAGTGGAGTTTACATCCGGCAAAATCGGTTATGAAATGGAATTAGAAGAATGTATTTGAAGAATCATCAATATGGATTATATGTATTTAATCCTTAATGAATGCTAATTATTATTCGTTTTAACGAAGATGGCCCCTTCCAGTATATTTTTGAAATCAACGGTGGAATGAAAACCGTTGAAAGAGCGCTGCAAGATGCTTTATTTATTTTTAAACTCGTCTCGAACTTTGTTAATATCATCAACGATCGATCCATGTGGTGGATGATGTCACCCAGTCAGAAATGTGGAAAAAGAGGGTGTCTTTAAGAGTTCGAAACGAATAATTTCAATAAACCACTTCGTACAAAGTATGTTTAAAGACAGCCAATTTGTCGGTTATTATCTGTACATTTTATGTGCAGAGAACGTACTATCATACTACTTACGTGTAGAACAATCGTAGATATAGAACTGATTTTTTTTTTTTAATATTTTCTAGAATTTCTTTTTGTGTATTGATATTCAAAAAAACGTTTTAATACGTGCAAATAGGAATAAAAGATGTCAGAAATCGAAGTTATATGCACTATTCTATGTTAACGGTTTTTAAGTTATATTAATATTAAGTTATATGCCTTCTTCGACATCACAAACGGTGATATATCGTATTTTCTCGCGTTGTTCTCTTCATCTAACTTTTTAACCTTAGTCTCATTCACACTAGGTGTTTATGTGGTCGATTCCATTTTCTGAACCAACAACTTTATCATATTTTGATCGGATTACTAGTGAGTTAGGTTTGTTACTGGTTGTTAATGTAGAATGCCCAACGTTAGAACATCAAGACGTGAAAATGAAGAAGAATTTTGTCCGAGAGATAAATTTGGATTAAAATCTACAAATATCCCAGTAACTGATGTTTTATTTTTATTTTTATTCAACAAAAATGATACAAAGATCGAAATGATATTTCTGTTATTTTCCTCAATGGAGCAACAATATATGCTCATTTTTTAGAGGTCTTTATTTTATTACGTACAATCAATTTTCGAATTCGCACGATTTCTTCTGGCATCAAAACAGAATATTAGTTATGGCGATTCTCCACTAAGTGAAACGCTGATGCCACTAATCGCATATAATGATCTGAGTTCAAGATCAACGGAATCTTGCGGTCAACTGACAGCTGATGTCGCAACATCATCGCATTGATAAAAAATTACTTAACATTGTTTATCAAAAGAATATTTTCAATTCACTTTTTTTTGTTACCTTTTGCGCTCCTCGTGGTTGTTTTCTGCAAGAAAAAGACATTTCATTTAGTGTCATAATATTACCGTTGACTATTTCTGAAAAGCCACGTGTTAAATTTTTTTTTTTCGCACTTATTAACCTGCTATTGACATCAAGATGGAGGGGGTATAACGTAAAATCGAAAATATTTAGCTGTCGATTTCTTCTGATACTGGTTTATTTTATAGAATACTAGCGGAGGTACCCGATGTAGAGTGAGTTGCCTTGAACTTTTCCATCTTTAACAGGACCTTCCCCGCCGTGCATAAATTGAGATGCTTAGTCACACCGACTATATGATGTGAGAATTTAGTTTAT
>CAJNOQ010004306.1:0-17823 GCA_905250885.1 Didymodactylos carnosus | reverse complement strand
ATCATGAGACAAAATAAAAGGCCATGGCCTTTTAATATGGATTTTACAGAATTGCCTCTGAGGTGGCCTTCTATTTAGGGTGCCCTTCTAATATAGGGTGGCCTTCTATTTTGGGGGGGGGTTTAATGTAAATCAAAAGGATTTGAAGGAAAAGCTTTTTTAATACAAGTTTTTACGGTGTGTGATACGAGGAACAATAGAGATTGAATAGACGGATACAAATCACAGAATTAATAAAGAGACTTTCATTGAAAGTTTACAAGATGATGTTACGAAAGACTTGCCTACAAACTGAGCCGAGTTTTACTCACACTAACGGAAGAGTTATTTCGAAGAGCGCTGGAATGAGTGATAATAGTGGGAGGAAGGAATGACGGTAGTCGAAATGATGGGATAATAACAGATACTTAGGTTTAAATCTAAGAGTATAGCAGTGTTCTTTTGAAAAAATATTCATTTATCAGTCTATTCTAAAAAACATCGTAAATTTTAGCAGAATTACTTACAGAATGTTATTTCGCAAAAATATTTTTCAAGATTTCTTATGCACTGTTAATTGCTGGCATGAACCAAATTAGAAAAACATGTTCATGAACAAATAATAAATATATATTTATATTAAGACGAAAAGGTTGACGATTCTCTCTTTCTCTTGGCATCTGTGGAAGAGAAAAAGTGACGATTCACAGATTAAAACAAATTCACGATCGGTTGCATTCATTTTTCTATTATAAAGAATAAGAAATTTGCAGACGTACGACAATGGTTTCTTGTACGTTCCTTCTTTTGTTTGCATTGCCAGCCGTCGGACTGCGAGGTTATAGTATCATTAACTTTTCATATGTTCGTTCTTTACGTTTTATCTCACTCATCATTATTTTTTGCCGCATTTGTTGCAAACGAAATTTCCATAACATTAATGGTGGTGATAACACAAACAGTTACAACTTCAGTTTAAAGACAGTCCTAGCTGACGTCATTAATCGTTATCTAAAATTATCAATATTTGCTACGATAGTGATGCAGAAAATTGAACATTCCATTCAATCTTACTCTCACCTCTGGAAAGACTATTGAAAGATGAGTAATGATGAAAGATGCGCATTAGTAATAGAAACATTCTCTGGAATTCTTAAGAGCAAAGAAACTAGTTTCAAGCCGCTATTCGCTAATTATTTTCTAATTAATTAGCTAATTATAGTTTTAAAGAGCAAAGTCTTCTTCATATATTCAAATAATAAAGAGTTATCCTCCAAAATAAGAGTAGGAAGAAATTCAAGATGAACAAACAGTAGTCATGTCCACTTTACGCTGCTTTTGCCCGTATATTCTTCTAGGTTTGGAGACGTCTGGATATTTAGGGATGGATTGATCGGTTCAAGAGTTACGTTTAATTTTCGTGCAGAGTTTTGCAACACCTTGCAATGAAAAATGGTTATATAAAGACACATCTTGACTAAAACGTTGTAGAAGTGACGACAAAACTAATATTCTGTGTAAAAGTTGAACCAAAACCAGGGCTTTATTAAAAGTGTAGACCTTTCTCAGACTTTTTCTAAATTAATTAACCTTTACTGGGTTGGTCACTGGAGTGACCATTTGTAGATCGACTGCAAAAAATTAAGGATGCATGAAATTCAAAAACTTTCAAAACATTTTTTTGTAGTAAACTTCATAAGCTATCGATAGGTATAAAGAATATTTCGGGGCGTGTTGTGTAGTTTATATCGACGACAATGTCTATTTCTGAGTTGGCCGTGTTTCGAAAGTTACACAATAGCTTGGCGAATAAGAGACGAATAGACACAAGATGGATCCTGGAGCCATCATTGAGAGGACGGAGGGGAATAGCGAACATCGTGAATATATTTTTTGTAAACCTTATCGTATGAGAAGTTGAAATAATATTTATCATGGATTTAATGTCTTCAATAACTATTTTATTACTTAATGAAAAACACATGTTTTTTTGAAAAAATGTGTGCCAAAAATGCATGTGTTGTTTTAAAATAGTTCTCATGTATTAAGCCCTTCTTTTTTCATATGAGTCAAATAAAATGCACTACAAGTAGACACAATTGAAAAAATTGCATCAAAATCAAATAAACAAAAGAATAAACACTGGTATGTGAGAAATATTCAAATAGTGTTCCAGCACAAACAAAACATGAGTGCTAGTCAGAGCCGCAAGTTGGAAAATCCGTGACTTGCCCAGCTCTGGTGCTAGTTAACTCCTTTCAAAACATGTTTTTATCTAATAATTTCATATAGCCAAATATCGGTGCCAATCCTTTGACAACATGTATAAAAATGTCTACTACTGATCGCAAAGCTTGTGGACAAATAAGTTGTAAGATAATTAACAGAATAATGCCAGCGCCGATTTGTACAATTGGTGAAATAGTTCTTGTTATCTTATCATGTTGACAATTCACTATTATATTGTGAAACCAATAAGAAGCATCTACGATGATTCGAGTTGTTGCTTTGCGCTGATCTTCAATACTAGTCGTGGGTGTTGGTTGGCTAAAGAGAAAAACAGCTTTTAAAATGACCGCAAATCGAAGAGCTGATTATAGTCCTCTGATAAACAGGATATTCTACTGTCCGTACGTGATTGAATCGTTTGCCGTTATCCCGTTAGTCCCATTTATAAGATAATGACTGGACGAAAAAATTTAAGTAATAGCTCATCTGATAAAGAATCTGACGGGCTACAAGATAGGCCATCATAGAACTTTTAGAATTCATTTTTGGCTGCTAAATTTTTTAATAATAGCCTAGTGCTCAAAAATTTAACGATGTTTTTTTGAGTAATTCATTTTTTTCTCAGTCAAATAATGTCAGTAAGCCGAAAAAACTTCAGGGCATATACTTCGAAGTATCCTCTACAAACTACGTAGGTTTGAAGAAAAAATTAAAAACTTGAAGATATCACTAGGTTTTAGCTCAGCGAAGATTTTTTCATCTTACTTTACGGCTGGTTTCGTTCGAAGCAAGCATTTTGGAGCAACGATGATTTGAGTTATTGCTTTGAGCTGGTCTTCAATACTAGTCATGAGTGTTGGTTGGCTAAAGAGAAAAACAGCTTTTAAAATGACCGCAAATCGCAGAGCTGATTATAGTCTTCTGATAAACAGAATATTCTACTGTCCGTACGTGATTGAATCGTTTGCCGTTTCAGTTTATCTGACCACTGAAAAAAGTGTTTTCAACAATTCTTGTTATAGTTGACAATGAGTGAAAATTCAATAGTTATCTTATATTTGCCACGTAAATATAAATGATTGCATGTTTATGTTTCTTAAATAAGATGACACATGGCAATTTCTAGCTTGGCTTGCGAAGTTTCTTGAGAGCTTGACAAATTGCCCAGGATACAAATAGAACGAGAAAAAAGTCAGTAATCAGACTCCTCCCCTCTCCCATGTCATCAAACCTAATCATTTCGGACCCTCCCCCTACCCCTCTGATGATTACGTAATATTCGAACAACCCCTGGGGCGGTTCGCATATTACGTCATCAAATTCTTGCGTTTTTGAGCCTCTCCATCCCCCCATGTCATCGCTTGTCATCATTGGACCATGGCCCCCTCACCCTGTGACGTCATCAAAATTTTTTTGTTCGAAAAAAGCCCGGTTTTCATAATAACCGTGATTATACCACTGTTTGTTTTCATTTCGTTCTTCATACTGTGAAGAAACACTTTCTCAGAAAACTAGAGATCTGCATACAGTAAACAAGTTTTTTTGTCCATAGATATAACATCCGAGTTGTCTATTTGTTTATGGACAAAAGAATTCTGTCTTTGTTCATGCTCTCTCCATGAAGTAAGTATACAGACGTTTTTCTGGCGTATGTTTGAAAACATGCTTATTTTTTGTGTAATTTACTTATTTCATCCATTTCTTATGTAAAAACCTACAAGTGACAACGAAGTTCATATCAGAACATATCTGCATGATACTAAAAAGAAACGGATTGATTCTCTCCTGTATTAATATTTACCAGAAGTAGAAGAACGAGTTATTCTAGTAATTCGTAACATGTCTGCTCCAGGCAGCAAGAAATAATATAAAAACAAAAAGACTCCAAGATTGTCCTTGAGATCATCTTGTAAAAGTCAAAATAAAAGACCCCTCCTATTTTCCACTTTTTAATTATAAGTTTCGCACACAATAATAGATATTTTCTATTTCAAGCAAACTCTGTCTTCCTCTGAAGTGCATGGAGAAGAGACAAAGGACACATGTGATGAAATGACAAAATGTCTAAGTCTAACAAAAACAGCTTTCTTTCAGGGACACAATAGAAGACCGCTCTAAGAACTTTATGCATGCAGACAGAATAGAAGGTCCGGGTCTTTAATTGCGCTTATGCAGCTATTTATTCAGAATTTCAATCGCATGAGAAGGACGTGTAGCCTGTGTTATAAGACAAGGAAAAGAATATAACGAGTCGAAACAATTCAAATGCGAAGACAAGGCAAATTCTAATCATCATTATGAATCGACTTGTAAACGCGATGGCGACCGTGTTCGAGCTGAAATATTCGTTTACATCTTAAAATTTTTTAGCTAGAGGAAGCAATATTCGTGGCATAATACTTTTTTTTAATATATTATTAATATCGATTGTGAATCATATCAGTGAGTAAAAGTCAAAAGTATGTATGCATCGCTATTTTCATTCCTTAAATAAACTTTCAGACCGCTAGGAAAAGATCTATTTGATGACAGATTAAATACTCAACTAGAGAAATATTTAAGTTGGAAATCGGATCCATATGCACATGCAATCGATGCATATCAGGTGAACCGAAACTTCTCAACAATTATCAAACAAAGCAAAAGAGATCATCTTCAGCGCTGAACGACCAGGGTACTCGATCCGCATATCCGCATATCAGCGTGGAGAAAATGGTGTAGTTGGCTTTTGCCCCGATGCAGAAAATTCGTTCCAAGCGGCCGCGGAAAAAGGATAAAGATATTCATTAAAATAATAAACCATGTGTTAAAAACAATACTATGTTCCAATGCATACTGCATATTTTAAATACTCCTGTTTGTGCAACGAAGGAAAGCTTCCACAATATCCGTCGATGAGAGCGGCGTGGAGGAACACAAGACACGAGAGTCAGTTCGCGAAAGAGTTCGTGAATCATCAACTGGATATAATATCCGAACTGAAACCGCGTCGGCGAAGTTAGAAATCAGTTCTCTGGATTAGAATGATTTAGAAAAAATTAGCCAACCGTCAAGGTGGACTGTTTTACCTTTGAGACGACTTTGCTTTTTCCGTTGGTTTTTAATTGATTAGATTAAGCTTGAAAGAACTACTTTCTTTTCTCAGGATAACAATTTATTTATCACTGCAAAATATGTAGTTGTAATGAAAGATACCATAGTTGGCAAAAACATGCCTAACGCATTTTAACTGGTCATTTTAGCTGTACAAGGAATATTAGTTGAGATTTCTATTTTTAGGCAATAACGTTCCAGAATGATGTAGATTTGGACTTGAGCCATGACAATGATATGACGCGATTTTGTGCTTGAACTGAACATTATTTCATTCTTGTCATTATTTCATTGTTTGATTACATGCCATGCTGGTTTTAAAAACCCAGCATGGACTTCTATCGCGCTCTTTGTTATTTTCGTGTTCGACTGTTGGAAACTGGCGCCAGTATAAAATTAAAGTCTGATTTGTTGATTTTAACACTTTACGTCATATTATTTTTATCTGGAGTGAAAATGTTTTCAAATAACCTTTTTTTGTCAGTTTTGTGTTCCTTTTGTGTGTTTTTTCAAATATATTTAATTGACTCTGCTGCTTCATCGTTATCAGCATCCGGGCGACGAAAAAAACAATCAAATCCAACAAAATATATTGAACATGATCAATCTGATCCACATCATCTACTAACTAAAGCCATATCGAAACAAACTGATCTATGTCCACAACAGTCATCAAAGGAGCCCGAAGAAGGTAAAATCAGGAGACCAAATGTTGATCGTCGTCCATTCGAGGATGATTCGAACGATAGTGATGTTGGTTTAACAGGTGTGTAAATTAGTCTAATGATAGATTTAACTATAACAATCTGTTGGTCTATGCGCTTCTGGATATGAATAATAGTTTTTTATTATTTAGAGGTTCAAATTGAAGCAAAAGAAGAGCGAAAACAACGTTTATTATCTCAATTACGTCGTGATGTTCAACCAGTTTCAAGTGAATCGATCACAAACCCAAAACGAGAACGAGACAAAAAGATTGATAGTGCCGACGGGGGCCCAGTGCGACGGCCACATCCAAAAAAACGTAAAATGTCTGCATATAAGAAAGCTGAAAATTTTGATCGCGTATGGTCTGCACATATGAGCGGTGATCGTAGTCGATTGCCGCCAATACCTTATACAGCCACAGCAGTATCCGCCGATACTGATCAAGAAGCTCTAGCGGCAATGGCATTACAAGAAAAAATAAATAAATATTGATCTGTATTTAGTTAATGAGACCCAAAGTATTTAGATTATTCAATGTGACCATAATTATGTACTGTGCTGAAAGTTTTTACGGTAGTTGAAAAACATTGCTAAGTAAGAAATCAATTTTCTGATTCACTATCAATGACACGTTTTTCGTATAATAATTTTTCAGTTAGTATTGAAATTATCTTGCTTTTTAAGTAACGGTCGGATAGGAAGTTTCCAATTACTAGAATCTGTTCAACCCAATCAGCATATTATTTGATAATTAAATAGAGTATGTATCGTTGTTATAAAGCTGAATGTAATAATAAGTGGAATAATAATGTTAGCTGCAGTTTTGCTTGATTTCTTCTTAAATTTTAATCCAGATAGTATCGTAGAAGTACGTTCAATTGAAACAATTGCATTTATCCAATGCGTTATTGTTAGTGGAAATTTTAACAAAAATTTCATTACAGTGCAAGTCATACGTCTCGTAGATAAATTATTTATTTATGTTGACAAAAGATAAAGAAATTTTATACCAAACACAAATGAAACTTAGTTGACCAATTATGGATGTTATTAATAAATAGATATCACATCCAACTTCACCACATTTCGGTTGATAAAATGTTATTATTGAAAGAGCATTTAATAAAAATTCACTTATAATCTTTAGTATGGTAAAAATTAAGTATAACTTGATGATAACTGGTTGTGGTTTCAATAGTGTATATATTTTTATTTCTTGACCGATGGATGCATGTAACGATATTGAATATTGACTGGTTGTAAACTGATATAATGAACCATAATAACAACCTTAAATTAAACACAATTTTTAGAGACTGCCCAAAGAACCTTTTACGTTCTAAAAGATGATTTACTTTGTTTTGTATCAATAGCAGAATCACATTCGTAACTCTGTGTAAACTCATCTTATTCAGTTTGATGATGAGTGGTGGCATGGAAAAGAGTGAGCTATCGAATGTAGGAGTGGGACTTGTACCCAATGGAAGTAATCAGGGTAATGGTCCCAGGCCTAATCAAATGGGGTATGAACATAGCGAAAACTGATTATACCTTGATAAATACAAACATAATTTAATGAATTTTTCTCATTATCGTTAATATAAATACCATCATTTTCACAGTGAGCACATTTTTGAATATTATGATCAAAATAAAAACATTCGCTATCATGTGTTTGATCACATAAACACATATATTGTTCATCATAGAAAGATATTAAATCGATATTTTCTCGACATAGTTTTGGATAATATTTAATACGCCTTAATCCATTGAAATTCATTACTGTACTGTTTAGAATTTCTTTTATATTTTGACAATAATTTTGTTGAATTACGATTGCATTCAAAATAAAATCATCTGTCCACTGTCTTTTTGTTGCATTTAGTAAAACGAGTATAAACCGTATCGATTAGATATCCGATCGGAAAATATTTGTAAGTAAACAACATCTAATTCATATATCTCATAAAATACTGTCAGCATTCGTTTATAATTAATATTCTGGTACAATTCTCTTTTATTATATTCATGTAACGATCCTAATCGACCGGTATACGCTGAAACAAAATGAATAACATCTGCCAGAATTTTATCTATGTTACTGGTATTGATGCCAATGTTGTCGTAGTCGAACATACTACTAATTTGACTTGATTTCGTTTTACAACTAGAATTACTTATATATCCCTCTTGATAAATACATGCATATTGTTTACTACTGTATTTGTGAGTAGTGATCCTGGACAATGGCAAACATGTAGCATTATTAGGACAAGGATTTTCACTAGAAGCATTAAGTTGTATATTACAAAATGAACCAATCATGTTTAATGGACAAATACATATGGAAAGGGATGATTTTGACTATTGTCTATTAAAATATATTGAATTTTTTGAACACATTTTTGATTTTTGTTCATATAGTTTATCAGTTTCATTACATAATTCACCGATGACTGGAAAATATTATTATTTTTTACCATTCATCGAGTTAGCAGATAGTACACAAAAGCCGTGATTACACCGAATTTTTTGACAGATATGTTCGTTTAGGGCATTCATTTCTTTAGAGACAGAGAGTTTTAATACTAATCGTTGTACGGGTAGAAATGAAAGTAAAATATCATAATACCACATTGTTATGAATTCTAAATTGTTTTCTTTTATTAGATAACCATCAATCTGAACATAATAGTTATCTACTTCTATCGAATCACTATGATGATATAATAGATATAAAATATATTTTTCTACTGAATAAAAATATGGTGAAATGCACTATTTGTTCGAAATCAATAATACTTTTTGAGTTATTCGATACTCAATAGAATACTAATTTCAAGACAATTGTAGATTTAATTGACGTTGACTAGCGGGAAGAAATTAATGTTCACTATATTTTGCAGTAATGAAATTCTAAATTTCTAGAGGTCAAACACTTCACTGGAATCAAGTTCAACCACTTTCCACTGAATTGGAGTTTTTCATGTGTAGAATCTCAACAAATATCGGGCGCATAAAATACACTCACTAATAGATAGTCCTCAAAAATGTCTACTGACTGTATATACTTAGATATTTTCCTTGCCACTTTCTACTTGTTGAATGACATTTTTTCTAAAACTCATATTTCTAAAACTAGCGCGATTTTCCCCTTCGAGTTGCTGTCTTCAGAAAAAAACATTATGAGAAAGCCATTTATAGCTCAGAAAAGATCATTAATATAAAGTTTTATACGAAAACAATTTACCTTTCTTCCTACCACGAAAACAGTGAACAAACATTTTTATAGGGTTAGGAAATAGTTAATTGCTGCAAAGGAGCGATTTTTATGATCAAAATTAAATAAAAGAATTTTTGCTACAGCAGCAGATACCGGGTCGAGAAGATATTATATATCTTTGAAAGAGCTATGGATGCACTATCGAAAAATAAATACCTGATCTTCTCAGTATTTGTTATTAGCACAGAAAAATATTCGCAAAATATTCTGAGAATCAATGGGAAGTGGTTGAACTTGATTTCATTGAAGTGTTTTACCTCTAGAAATTTAAAATTTCATTACTGCAAAATATATTCAACATCAATTTTGTAGAGAATTAAATTATGCATCTTTTGAAAACAGATTGAATAATCTATGTTGTATCTAGACTGAAATTTTCAAAAACAAGATGTTGCAAAACTTCTGTGACACTCGGTAACAATGAAATCGTCTATCGCGATCAAAGGAATAATTTATTTGTTTTGTTTAAAAGAGAAAGAAACTACATAGACTGATCAGCGTCGATTTTTGAATTAGGTCTACGTTTTTTGTCAAATTGAAGATTTTTAGAAAATTTGGAAGGATTCTTCAGGTTTTGGAGGTTGTTGATTGCCTGGAAAATCAACAAAAGGCTTAATTGAAAAAATCGGCGCCGGTCAGTCCATGTAGTTAGGTGTCTAGTTTAAAATAAAACACACGCCCTTAAACAATTCCATCGTCCATCACATAATGTAAATCTAGTTTTACATTTATATGACAACCAATCATCAAAGTCAGATTCATCTGTTATCATCAGATTATTATCATAAATTTTATCAATGATGCTATTACACATTCGTTTGAATACATATATTTTTTATTTATTTGTCATTCTTCTGAAAACATTTTAGTTATGAAAATATGCCTCCAAGTCTCTTCTTTCGAATGGTTAAAATCGCACCTTTCTATCTCTTTCTCTTCTCGAGTTATTTATAAAATGGCCACAGCCACTATTCATTTGGACAGATAATCCATGTATTCTACTTTTTCGATTTTGAGTTTTAGTTTTCCACCGCTCACCTACTTTTTATATAATTATCTCTCTTCCAAATTCGACAGTTATATTAGCCTGATGATAATACTGTGAAGTATCGAAAGCTCGCTTTTTATGTAAAATGATTTTAAGAAAACGTTTTTCAATTGTGTTAAATATACTTAGTTTTATAAAAAGCATTAAAAAGTCAAAGTATGTAATATAAAAAGCTTTAGATGTAACTGATTAAAATCATGCGGAATGACATCATATTACATAAAACTATTCGTGTAAAAACATTGTTTGTATGTTCATACGTAGATAAGCTTCATTTATAGAAAAAGAATCATTTTCATGTCACTCCTCCTAAAAAATTAAAGTCTTAGCTTGCTCAGAAAAGAGAAGATTTAGCAATTAGAAAAATTTTTTTTTTTCTCCCAACTAAAGGCCCCAGAAAAAATTCTTTTTACCAATTGATTGCTGTTGAAGTTCTTTCCAACCAACACAGAGTTAATCACAAGCTTCGATTTTTTTCCATGGTGATTCGGCTAATGTCCACGCCTATGGACATTGGGGGGGGGGGAGGGTAAAGGTTTAAATGTAAAGCATTAATAATCATCACAACTTCTTCTTGGATTAAGTCATAGGTCGAGATCGTTCGAATTTAGACGATACCACGTTCAATAAGCTCAAATTAACTTTGGGTTCGACTCATTTGTAGTTCTAGCTATAGATAAGTCAATAGCTCCCCAGGAATTTAAAAACGTTTATCGTCTCAACCACCTCAAGTTACTAACTTAACGTAATCTATTTCTACATCATAGATACTATTAAAGCCCCAAACAGTTCGATGACGTTGGTACGAATAGAACTGATTTACACAGTTTCTCATCGTCGCCTAAGGAAGGAAATATTCTATACGAGTTGATCTGCTCCTTAGTCCTTCATTAACTTTCGAATAGTTCGTGCGATATCAATTTTTTTAGTACATACAACAACCAAGATTTGAAATGAACGCATTGTTTAGAAGGAGCCTACAAGCTTTTTCATCTATTTGGAAACTTTTTAATGATAATTTTGAATTTTTCCTACATACGTCACATTTGGCAATAATATCAACGTCTGGTTGTCTAGAGGAATCATGTTTTCGTCCAAAAATCATATTACTCAGCTCAACTTTCTGTTCAAATAGGTTGCACGGAACAAAACCAGGCATAAAGTGACCGATATCCTGGGAAATTTCTCTCCTATACCACAGTATATTTATCAAATTCTGATCAAGTAGGTGGTACAAAAGCAAGACTGAAATTTATTGTTTTTCAATATTATTGTATTGCGCTAAAGCGAGTAATGTCGATGAATATGTGTACGGTTGTGATGACCAAAAAGGAAATTCATTTTTCGGTTGATTATAGCCATTAAATGTTGTTGGTGTTGATACGTTGAAATGTGTCTGTTCAATCATACGATTATATTCATTTTCGTCGATTAATCCTTGAACACCACATATTGTATTTTCTAATGTTGGATTATCAACCACAATATGATCAGGATCGAATGTTGTTCCATTTATGAATTGATATAAATTTGCAGGATACCAAAATGGCAATTGATCGAAGCCTTTTACTGATCCAGAAAAAAAACAATTATAAGGTTTATATTTGTTACTGAAAATATTTTTTAATAACCATTGTACACATTTATCTACAATAACTTTTACATCGCTAATACTAGAAGTTTTAATCCATTGCAATTGTTTTATTGTAGAATTAAATGATGTGAATGATGCTAGAAGAACATTAACAGCTTGTGCTGTTGAAAACAGACGATCTTCACCAGTTGGTGTTTGTTTATCAAATATATTTGTATCATTAGTACCAAGAAAATCTTCAAAATAATATAAACTATCATCATCTATATGTACAGTATTTTTAAATATAATTAGAACATGATTTCGATAGGCATCAGCTAATAAATCATACACAGTGTCAAATACTACCGGATATTTTTGTTGTTCACGACGTGCACGTTCTAATATAAACAATGTACGAGAAGCATACCATAAAAAATTATAAGTTGAAGGATAATAAACTTGAGCAAGATCAGGACGATCTTTCATATTATTGATTATTGCCCAGGCAATCAATGCTCCAGTACTTTCATATAAATCCTTAAAATCATATTTATATTAAATTAAAAATTATTCAAATACGTGACCATTCTTACCTGCATGTCATTATTAAAATACAATGGAAAATCTTCTACTTGATTTAGAATAGCACTTGTTATACCATATAAAACGTTTGCAGATACTGTTACATCCACATTATTCAAATTAAACGGCATTTTTACACCCTTTGCTGCTTGTGTTCTTACTTCTGTTATATTTTGTATCCATGTTGTTACAAGTATTGGATTCTTCTTTTGTTTTTCAATATAATCATGCAAAAAATCTCTTAACCAAAAATATGTTCTTGGATCAATTGTATTTTGATCGATTTGAGAACTTGTAGGATGATAGGCATATTTTACGGTATCATTACATAATTTTTTAAAATTTTTATTTGAACTTAACCATTGTTTATAAGCGGATGGATACTGGTTTTGAATCATTTTTAATGTAGCACCAAGTCCAATATTCAAATAAGTATCATCAAAATCTGCTGGTATTTCAAATGCATCTAAAAATGTTTTACTTTGTACAAGAATAATGTCGATTAATTGAGCAGCATTTTCTAATCCAATTAACTTTAATAGTCGTTCTAATTCGGATAAATTACCATCAAGATTGACAATTAACGATCGAACATTGATTGGTGTACTTATCCATGTTTTTGTTGTCTCATTATACATTTGAGACCAAAATTGCATATTACAATTATTTTCTGCATCATTATGATTATGAAATGCTGCAATAGTATCTAATGTTAATGATAAACGCTCAGCATCAATTGTTAACGGTGTGTTTCCATACATATTCGCTTCTAATAGTGTAGTTAATATCCATCTATATATTTAAAAAATGAAAGAATATAGAAATTCTCATGTTGAAAATAGTTGAATACGTACCCTGTTGCAAATATGTTGTTATCAAAGACATAAACAAATTCATTTTTACGCAATTCAGCAACAGCTGGATTTCCGGCAATGTTAATACGAATTTCTGAACGATAAAGACCAAGATCTTCTTCCCATCGTACAGGTGGTGTGTAATTTCTTGGTTTAAGTACCTTTGAAAGAAAAAATAATATTGATTTTTCGTAACAATCTCACTATGTACTCAAATGTGCTCTGAGTTCTAAATATGACATACTTGATAATCAGCTATTATATGAATCAATTCATTAATTGTACTATTAATATCTTTCTCACAAGTTGTTGTTTTAAATAATAAAATAATGAACAAAATGTAAAATGATTGGGCATGCATTGTTTTTCTGCTACTTCTTTGACAATAAACAACCAAATTTATATCAAATGTTTATGTTATGCAACGATGCTCTTATCTTTTGTTATTCTTCACCTTTAAGCTTGTCAAAATTCAAGAAGCATTTTCAACATGATAATGTAATAAAGAAGTTCGCGTCGAAACTTAAATATTATATTGCCTGGATTTGTTCATAAAATATTGATAGATAACACACACTATTACAGATATTGTGCTCTATACTTAACATTAAAATTATCAATTATTTTTTATTATATTATATGCCCCATATATAACTGCGGCTAATGAGTCATTCTTTCTTGTAAAATCTTGTAAGAACATACAACAAGATTTCATACCTTTTTGGACAATATTGCAAGATCTTATGACAATAAATTTAAACATGATGTGTCAATGACCACTGAAAGTTGTCACGAAATCATACTAGATTATATGAATGCTGATAAAATGATTCTGTAAGATCTTACCAATTTTTATACATAGTCTAATAGATTTTATAATGAGATATCACAAGATTTTACAAGATCGTACAGGATTTTATGACAAAATCTTGTATGACATTTTTCATCTGGATTAGTCATGATCCCCAAACTTGTCAATTTAAGTAAAATATTTTCCACCATTTTCACACACAAATGCAACGTATTTTTCGTCTATTACCATACTACTGGAATACTCAGTGTTTCTTTAATGTTCAATATTTAGCTGGAGCGCGTTCACTAATTTTTCATACTGCAACTTTCTGTGATTAAAGTTCAGGTCTTTTCTTTGAACAGTGTTCTGATGAATTTTATATGAATTTGTGCCTTTACGTCATATGCAATTGTCCTAAAGTTTCTGCCGGCTAATATATAGACAAGTATAGGCCATTTTCTATTACCAAGACGCATTCAACTTGTTCAACGCACAGTTTTCTACTGAAAAAAGTATTGATTACGATCAAATTGTTGAAGGAGCAAAGAGTAACAATTTAATGTTCATTATGATCGTGTTGATTAACTGTAAACATTCCAGTTACATTGACGGTAGTCCACACTGACTATTGTGTCATTGTTCAACATTGTAAATATGAATGGACGATTAATAAACGTTACAATTGATTTTACATCAATGTTTATTGAACTATAGTAAGTCTAAAACATCCAGCTGTGGTAAGTAGATGAGTGATTTTCGAAGCCATTGCACCTTACTTTTGACTTTTATTACTTTTCCCGATATTTAGGTACATAGGTGAGAAAAACAAATTTTCAGCAAGGCATTTTTAGGATAAGTAACCGCAGTTAAAGTTTGATTGATCTAACACGATTATATAAGAGAATAATAAAATAACGTTATGTATGAATCGATAGACCTTGACAAGTTGAATCGAGTGGCATAACTCTTGGGTAGATCAAATCTGCATGATAAAAAAAAAAGAAGACTTTTTGATTCGATTTATGAACGATCTCGAGATCTGTTGGATCTTGGTCGATAAATGCTCTTACAAACTAAGTAGGTAGTTCAATGTTTCTTCTAAAATCGAATCGATTGGTATATAATAAGCTGAGATTCGATCAAGTCTTAATAGAGTTACGGTTGATGGACATTTTGTCGTATTATGTATGTATCTTCTCCTCAAACGATGGTGTTTTGAGATTTGAAAATTTTTCCGATGATTGACCTCAGCGATATTGAAATAAGATGACAACGTGAAGTCGATTGAGCATGTGCATCTCGAATTGTATTAAAAATAGATGAAAATGTTGTTGGAGAAAGTGTGTAGCCTTCTAGTTTCTTTTGAGTGAGACTGCAGGAAAACCCCTTTTTGGCAAAAGTCATCCTTTCACTTGTCCATGTTTGACGGCAGTTCAAAATCTAAATGTTAAAAACTCATTGGGTTGTTATAATCTGCCATTCCTGGCAGCTCATAAGACTATGTTCTCTTCTTCTTTTCCTTTCTTTCTGTTCATTTCGTTCGTGACTCATTGTGTTCTTGTACTATCCTTACGTAATTCTGTTCTTGCGCAACACTTGTTTCATCCTTTCTTTTCTGTTTTGCAGTTGTTTTCCAAACTCTTTCTGTTCTTGGGCAACTCCTGCGCAACTTTTGCACAACTGTTGCTTCTTTCTTGTGCTATATATAGCCGTTCACTTTATGGAAATAAATATCAGAAGTGAGTGAGTAGAACCTCACATGGATATACTCTATTTTAATGTCAGTGTACACCTTGATTTAGCTACTTTTAATATTTTTTGGTGCTTCACCGTAACTGAATGAAGGTTTTCAAAGAATGTATATTTTTATATGGCGGAATGAGCATTGAATTCTTTTTCGAACAGTGTATTTTGAGTCTGTTCCAAAAATTATTTTAATAAAGAACCAAAAAGAATTTCAAGAATCCTTTACTGAAAAATAGAAAACAAAGGAGTTCTTATGATTATGCCATACTGTACTGCATAGATAACACCCAAACGCTTCTTTTACACATCTTTAATGACTAGGACAACCGATCTGAATATTCTGACCAACTCACTTTGTAGAGCATTTCAAGGGCTATCCAATGGTATGTTTCTGAAAAATACATAAGTTTTCATTATGGCATAAAAATGACTAAAGAAGTGTTTAAAGTGTTAAGATAGGTGAAAATCACGATATCTGTCTAGTATTTTGACAATTCTGCTATATGGGCATATTTTTTAAAAGCTCATTTACAGCTTATTTTGAAGTCCAGAAAATTCTCTATCTTTCTATGTATGAGCTTTGCTCAAGGACTTTGAAATTGGACGAGAAATTTGCGGAGAAAGGTAAATGGATTTTGTTGAACTGGTGGCGAAAGATGAATGACTTGTCTTACATTTATTTGCTGAAAAATAAATTCAGTGCAATGACGGTCCCCTCATCGTCAGATTCCCACGGACTGCATTTTACAAATTCCTTCAGTTGTTTTTTAAATTTACCATCACTATAGAAATTGCTTTTTATAAAAGTAATTATATATTCTGATAGCGCTTGAAATTCTATATCATCCTATATATTTATGTCTTGTCTTACATTTATTTGCTGAAAACTAATTTGAGTACAACAAAGGTGCCCCCAATTGACAAGTACCAAAAATCTGCATTATTTCGCTACTTTTTTCGCTTTTTCCACGCCATCTGCACTAAAAGATTTTTTTATAGACCACGAGAAAGAGCACATTCAGAAGTACAAAAAGAACTGACTTCTCACTTTTGCATCCCTTTTTTTACGGAAATAATAGCGAAAGAAAAAGGTTCAAGTGGAAAAAAATTACAGATTTTCAAAGTTTTCATTTTTTTCGTCTTTCGTATAATCTGCGTAGTATTCTTGATTGACGCTCTAAAATTAAAGTTTAGGTATGGTTTTGTAGAGCATTTCACGGCGCATCTTTTTAAAAAAAACATTAACCTTTGGGTCTTAAAGAAATACGAGAAAAATTGAA
This sequence comes from Didymodactylos carnosus, assembly GCA_905250885.1. Taxonomy (NCBI): domain Eukaryota; kingdom Metazoa; phylum Rotifera; class Eurotatoria; order Philodinida; family Philodinidae; genus Didymodactylos; species Didymodactylos carnosus. The sequence goes on along the minus strand of CAJNOQ010004306.1, from coordinate 649 downwards.
AATACTGAGAGGCCACACCCGTCACAATTTCTAGGAATCTGACAATGAGGGGGCCGTCATTGCACTCAATTTATTTTTCGGCAAATAAATGTAAGACATAAATATACAGGATAATAGAGAACTCCGAGCACTTTTAAAAATTATTTTTTTTAAATTGTATTTTTATAGTGACGAGATATTAAAATCGGGTGCAGCTATTTTTTTCCAGTCGGATATGTGCAGTTTCTGTTCTGTTCTGTGTCTTTCGCCAAGAAATAACTCCTTTGTTATGTACATCATTCAACTGCTGATGTATTATAATTTGTACTGTAGTAGAAATATTTTGCTGTTTTATTTTTCTACTAGAATTTTAAACTCTACTGCATGTATTTGTGTGTGAGGGTGAGGGGGGGTTTTCTTTGTTTCGAGTAGATTAAACTTTTATTCAACTTATAAACAGTTGATATATATTGTTTTGTCAAAGGACGGGGGCGATTACTAGATGAAATCGGCCCCTGCTTGAATTCCATCGACACATACATAGTTAGATGCAGAATGAACAGGAGAACATTTCTAGCCACCTGGCAGACCTTAGAAATGCTCTCAGAAAAAACTAGGTCGAATATACTGAAACCAAAGTTCTACTCTTCTTTCTTCAACGGTGAGGATT
>CAJNOQ010004305.1:0-17823 GCA_905250885.1 Didymodactylos carnosus | reverse complement strand
CTTGTCACTTCTCATAACCAGATCTTGGGGGATCTTATAACAAGAAGTTACAAGATTCCATAAGATCTTATATTATCTTATAATAAGGTCTTGTATGATCATATCGTAAGACCTTATTACAAGATTTTACAAGAAAACATGGGATCAAGACGTGTTTCACCTGGGTTGCTGCGTCCTACTCAGGACAGCCTTGATTTAAATGGATTTGTATTTGTCAGATCTAGTTTGTGAAAATTATCGATATGGTGGCGATTATTCACATTTATGGAGTTTATCTTATCCTATGAAATCTGCGAAGCACATCGAATGTTGCGTTGTTGTTCCTGCATTATATTATACTGTGTGTATAAAGAACGAATGAAAACACTCTTAACCGATTGTGGCGCACTCCGATATCTACAGTGTTCAGAAATATGACCTCTGTCAAGAGCAAATTCATCAAAGTCGTCTCTTAGTATATAAATGTGCAAAAAATCCTTCGCACTCTTTTTTTCCTACATCAGTATACTATGGAGGAACCAGTTTTATAATGCATTGGTACCACCCCCACCCTATACAAATGTGAGTCCAATTCTAGAGACAAAAGTTAAATCAAACGTCAAAATTGCAGTCAACGTATTTTTCATTTTTTGTAGATAAAACTCGAGTTTTGTGCTTAACCTTCGCGTCCAACTTTTTTTAATTTCTGTGTATATATAATGAACCATTATCATACTGCAGTATATATACAAGAGGCAAATAAATTGAGATCATAAATCATTAAATGCAGTATAAAAATTAAATATTCCAATTATAAGTTTTCAAATATATTCGCTACTAATTAAAGCCCGGTACCTCCAAAACGATATGATATTATAGATTAACCCTAGGAGTAGCAACGGCAGATTTGGCATTAAAAAAAAAGTAGAAAATTTCGTTTTTGATTAAACCTAAATAATACTAAAGCGACATCTGGTTTCGTATTTTTAGAACTTTTCTTTTGTGAACGTATATTTAAATTAAAAAAATTTAGCTAAAATAATAGAAAACTTTTTTCTCTTTTTAATATGAATATCTCTACGAATTTTTTTGAGAAATATGTTTAAAATGGATTTTGAATAAGATACCATTGTAGTTCATCTAGAGAGAATAAGTTATGGTTCATTAAGTTTAAAAAAAGAACTTGACCATGTGTTGAAATACAAAAGAAAGAACCAGATATATAACTAGATCAAATGTATATTTTCAGATAATTGTCTGTCTTATTCACAATAAAAGAAATGTCAACTATTGAGAAATCCATTGAATGGATCAAAATCTTCAAGAATAAATGGATTGAAGAAAATGTTAAAAATAAAATATTAAAAAAGACATTATTAAAAAAACTCATAGAATTAGAATTAATATTAGGTGAGTGTTGATTATACAATGTCAGAAGTGGTAAAATCTCTTTTACCAAGTTAAAACGAAATATCTAATGTTAGAAATTGCTGAGTCTCTGAATTTAAAGACTCATCGTTTCTTTTGTTTGTCATCTTAGAAAATAAAGCCAACAATGTGGAAGAAGAACAAAAGCGATCTGAATTACTCGCTGACAGTAGCGAAACGAGTGAGAAAGAAGAATCAACAAAATCGTTAGCTAAAACCACAACAACAACAACAGTCAATGAAGAAAAACATCAACGTTCAACATTAATTAAAGACAGTGAAGAAGAACATTATTCATCATCAAAATCAAAAGAAACACAAAGTGAAACAGACAGTGACGGTATTTTTGAAGATTGCGTTATTCGAATTAAACGCGTTCCTGATGCACTTGCTGAAAGCTCGTTTCCAGATATTACTTCCCGTATGTTAATAATACTTGATAGTTGTTTCTATATATGTTTTTAGTTTAATTTAGCCACTCTATCACTTCGTCGTCGTCATCATCGTCAACCAACACAATCCAGTGAAAATGGATCATCGTCAAATACTCCACAAGTCAGAAAAAAAATTTTAAAATTAGCAACATCAACTTCAGACAGTATGTTGGATAATATGTTCATCGAATAAGTGTGATTTTATAATGCTTTTTTTGTTGATAATTGAATAATCATCGCACAAAAGTATTTTTAAAAAGCTTATCTTAAAATATCCCAGCCGAGTGTCTTTAATGCATAGACTTCGGAAAGTGCTGGCATTCTCCCCAGTGTAATCCATCGCTTTCTAACTAAATTTTCAAAATCGAATAAGACCTTTGCAGAGCGAAGTGGTCCCTCTCTCAATACAAAGTCTTCAGACTTTCCACGTATCTCCTCAGACAGTTCTAGAGTTGGCCTCAAAAGTCTTGAAAAAGTAATGTGTATAATACAATTTCCTGAACTTAAATTATAATACCATCGAAGCTTCATTCAATCAGAGTGAACATTTTTCACGCATACTTGACGACGATATGTCAGACTTGAAGTTTTTTATTTCATTTTTGTTATTTTTCTAATGCTCTATCTATGATAAAAAATTTGAGTTCAGTAGAATCTTTGTCGACCAGGCGATGGAAGAGAGAAAGGTATCCCTTCACTTTAGACAAGTCGCGAAATTTTTGCAGATAATCTTCATTTTTTACTTGTATTTCTAATATCTTAAACGATTCTCGTTACACTTATCAGAGTTTGTACGATGAAGTACTTTTTGATTAATTATTCATACTACTGCACTGCGTATAGAAGGTTCTGAAATCTTCAGTTCAATCATTGGTTTTCTTTTATATCTTTCAGCAAGTGATATCGATAATCAGAAATCAAAACCAAAACGCAAACAACGGATTGAGAGCAAATCATCTACCAAGTCATCATTATTATTAACTAACAATGAAAAACAAGTTGATGTAACAGAAGACGATAAAACAGAATCACATTCTAAAGAACGTCTTGTTTCAAATTCATGTGATACTGATAACATATTGTGTAGTCCTGATGATGAAATTGATCAAACAGAACATTGTTCAGGTCTAGATGGTATATTACAAAATGGTAGAAAACTTTACAAAGCGCCGTCAGAAGAACAAGAACAGATAGTTGCTATTACGACGCCAAAAGAAAATGATAAAACGCCAACGTCGTCCGAAAAAGAAAATGAACACAGAAATAACGTTTCTTCTTCTACAGTAACAACAACAACCGATGACGATAATCTAACAGACACATTACCAATCGTATATTTGAAGAAAAATAAACAAAAATCCACAACAAGACGAAATTCACAATCAAAAAAACGTTCCAAAGATGAAAAAATCAAAAAACGAAAAGAAAAAGAGTCAGATATTATTAAAATACACATGAATGTTGACGAACAAGATAAAATACAAGATGATGACAGTAATCACTCAGATATGCAGCAACGTAAAAAACAAAAAACAAATGATATAAATGAAGAACAGATAACTGAACAACCAACACATGTATGTGATGAAGTAGTTACAACAACAGATGAACAACAAGAGGAAATACCATTGTTAGTAGAAAATCAATCATCGCATCAAAGCAATGATAATGAAGAGTTATTAGCTCCACTAACAACAATGACGACGATTGCATCATCGATAACATATTCAACAGCGAAAGATACTGAAGATATCGCAACATCATCGCAACAAATAAATGAACAGAATTCAGATAATGCAGTAGTAGATTCTAATCCAGTCGATGAAGACAATTTAATAGACACAAGGTAAACACATATGTTCTTTTCCTGCATAAATTGACCATACCACTGATATATTTATTCCATTACGTTTTCGCTAATATGAATGATTTTTGATTTACATGTTAGTTGGAATTCAATTGATTAACGTCTCGTTCAAAAATGTTTTGTTCCTCTGTACTTCTCGCTGAAATTGAATGAAAACCAGATGCTCTTTTCGTTGTGTGTTTGATACTACCTATTCTCTAGTCAGCATCTAATATTTTTTGCCTTTTTGTCTTTCAATGAATAATTTTTCTTTAAAATGTAAAATTGAGTCTTGTTAATGTTCTCCTATAAGTGTGAGTCGTAAAACAAAAATGTATAGATAGACGTCAAGTCTTTTGACACAAAGACTGTTCCTTAATTATCCAATTATTTTTTCTCCTATAAAATGATTCATACGTATACTACACAGGTAATTATACTCATACAATTGAAGGGTTTTCTCCTCAATGTTGAATTGGTTTTCGAGAATCGGAAAAAAATTTATGATGATATGGGCACTCATTATATATGTTTGATGTTTTAAAAATTACATGAAATCAAAGTTTTTATTTTGTTGACTTAGTATAAGTTCAAATATCAGCAATCATTTAACTGTACTCCTTGTGATGTAATTCGTTTTTATCGTGGTTCATTTTTGCTCTACAACTACATGTTCGCTAATTCTTGATTCATTAAAAAATAATTACCAACAAATTTACTGCCTCGAGTGGTGAAAAAATATCACCTGTTTTTTATTGTACCGTATATCTATCTATAAACTAGAGAGTTTGTTTTTTTTCATTTTCTTGATTTAGAAATACGATCATGATGCTCACTGGTTGACGATTATGTGTTTATTTATTTTAAATTTGTGCATAAATCAAATGTTGACGAGACAGTGCCGATTTTAGGCAAATGAAGACAAACTTTATTTTTAGCCAAGAAATTTTTTTTTATTTGTTTGCTTTTGTGTGTGTGTGTGTGTGTATTCTCAAAAGAAATGTTTCTGTTAGGTCTTTCATTTGTTTTTGATGATTTTATTTTTATCTTGAAAAGACGAACAATATTTTTTGAAATTTATATTTTGGTTTTATATTTTGGAAAAAACAACAGAACAAATAATTTAATTTTAGAATAAATGAGCATACTCATTCTTCATAATTCTATACTATGTGCATGTATAGATGTGATTTCACAGTCAAAAAAAGATAGTTAAAAATTATTTTGTTTTGTTTTTTGCCTCAGTTGGTTTTATTGTGTATTTTTAATAATAAACAATGTTATGTATCTGAAGAAATATGTTCAGCAAAACTATGTTAGAGAAATTAAACTATATTATAGCAATGGTTCTAAGAAATTTGGTTTCAGCGAGAATTTTATCTCTATTCTCATCAGTATGTTAAATAGTAGACATTTATTTTCATTTGGTGTATATCAAGAACAATAATTAAATTACTATTTTATTTATTTGTTCTAGGGAGAGGATACCTACGTATGCCCATTTATTACATGATCGTCGTTTATTATCATCGTCAAGTTCGGATGAAAACATGATACTACGTGGTAAAAACAAATTGGATAGTGACGATGAACCATTAACGAAAAAACGTCAACGAAAATCTGATGAAAATGATTCACAAATAAAAAAAACAACTATTCGTCGATTAACTGAAAAACAATACTTAAGCACTTCTACTTCAGACGATGATGATAGTAATCACAGTAATAATATTCGAAGGCATAAAAAGCAGTTATATAAAAAGAAACGTGTAGTTGTTAAACGTTCATCATCGTCAGAAAAAGATGAATCATCCGATGATAATAAGCGAACATCGAGAAAAAGAACCAGAGATAATGAACGAAAATCACTATTAAAATTAATTAAGAAAAAAACGATACAAAAAAATAAGAAGAAAAAAACTGAAATTGATGATAATGATCTGACAGATGTAGATGCAACAACAAACAACATTCAAGAGAATAGTGACGATGAATCAATATCCGATACAGATGATAACAATAATAATGATGATGATAAAGACGATACTGAATCGTCAACAAGAAAAGGTCGAAAAAATATTCGAAAAATCATCAAAGATAAAGTAAACTATTCGTTTATTATATATTTTGTCTGTTTGAACTGAAAACAACTGATACAATGTTTCTAACTTCCCTTTTTTTTTATGATTTAAAAATCATAATTCCCGCTATTTTTGTCTATTTTAGGAATTACAAGCTCAAACAAAATCTGCCGTTGAAGCGGAGAAAGAACGACGAAAACGAATCGAACAAAAACAAAAAGAATATAATGAAATATTGTTAAGTCAATCTGGTTATTTAGATCGAAATAAAAATGATATAAATAAAAAATTAATATTAGAAATGAATAAAGAAACCAATGAACCATTAATTGAAGGTATACGTCTATCTTCAATATTATCTAAATCATAGATATATACATACATAATCTTTTTCTACATTTAAGTTGATCCAAAATTAGTGAAAAATATGAAACAACATCAATTAGAAGGTGTACAATTTCTATGGAATAATTTATTTGAATCGTTAGAGGCTATTAACGATAAACGACATAAGACACATCGTGGAAATGGGGCATTATTGGCTCATTGTATGGGTTTAGGTATAAAAATTGTTATATATTCGATAAGAAGTTTTATTAGAAATATTCCATTTGTTCTAGGCATTCTGATGTTTCGTAGGTTGAACATCTAAGTGTTGAAATATGTCCTATTTTTTTTAAAATCTTTTTACGTCAGAAAACAACTATTGCAGAAATAGATTTGAATAATCATTTTAAATTTGTTATTGTTTATTTAGGAAAAACGTTACAAGTTATATCATTTATTCATACATTATTTAAGCATGAAAATCTCACTCATATTCGTACATGTCTTGTCTTGTGTCCAATTAATGCTGCCTTGAATTGGAGTACCGAATTTGAATATTGGCTTGAAAATATTGAACCAAAAATTGATATTTATCAGATAACATCAATGAAATTGAGTGCTCGTATTCCACAGTTAAATTATTGGAAAGAAAATGGTGGCGTTGTAATTATGGGCTATGAGATGTATCGTCGCTTAGCTAATGGAATTGGTATAAAGAAAAAACAATCAAAATTAAAAGCACAGGAATGTTTGGTGAATCCGGGACCCGATATTATTGTTTGTGATGAAGGACATATTTTGAAAAATTCTCAAACAGCTCTTGGTAAAGCTGTTAATCAGGTGAAAACAGCACGTCGAGTTGTATTAACAGGCACACCATTACAAAATAATTTAATTGAATATTTTTGTATGGTTAATTTTATTAAACCCAATCTACTTGGTACACAACAAGAATTTATCAATCGTTTTGTTAATCCAATTCAAAATGGTCAACATCGTGATAGTAATATGGATGATGTAAGATTTTTTTTTTGTTGAAATTATACAGAAGTAATTTATGCTGGATATATTCTTCTTATTTTTTCCAGGTTAAACTGATGAAACGGCGTGCTTGTGTTTTACATGATTTATTAACCGGATGTGTTGATAGACGTGACTATTCACTATTAAAAAACTATTTACCACCTAAATTTGAATATATTATTACTATAAGAATGTGTGATCTTCAACAAACATTATACGAAATGTATTTAAAACGTGAAGTTGATGGACAATCAACATCGGTTGTATCAAAAAAAAATTTTCAAAGTACAAAATTATTTACAGATTATCAGTATTTAATGAAGGTATAATAGAAAGAAAAAATATATATTATATAATTTTTATATACATTTTCCTTATTCTCATTCAGATTTGGACACATCCATTTATATTGAGACCACATTTTGTTGATCAATATCGACGACGTTTAATGAATGATTTGATTGATGATGATGAAGAATTTGAGGCAATATTCACAGATGAAGATGAAGAAAATGAGAGAAGAAGAAAGAAGAAGGTTAGTGGTGTACCAATATGTCAACTGGTTTCTACCTACAGTTAATATCTAACAGTCGGTATTTGGTCAACAAAATTCTATTCATTTTTAGCAATCATTGAAAAAACAAACAGATGGTATCGATGAAATCGAAGAAATTGATATAAAAACAGATAATCAACGTTTTCGAGGTTTTATGATTGATAATATTGAAGATGATGTTGAACTTCCGGAAATTGATAAAGATATAACAAGTACTCATTCAAAACAAAAACAACGAAATGCATCATCTTCAACAGCAACATCTTTGTCTTTGGCATCCACAACATCCTCGGATGTTGAAGAAATTAATCTTGATAAGTATACTAAGGAGCACAAATCAGATGAAAACAGTTGTGATGAAATTGTCGTTCGTCGAACAACACGTAGTCGAGCTGCATATGCTAATACAACTACTGAAAATAAATCAACAACAAAAAAGAGACTAACTACAATCCACACTAATTCGGATATATTTGATAATGGTGGGGATAATAATGTACTTGCCAATAAAATAGAACTGAATGGTAATGGCGTAGATGTTGATAATGAAACTGAGGATGCTCCGTGGATGAGTGAAATGCGTCAACAATGGTGGTTTCCTTTTATGAACGATGAGGATGAATTTAATATACAACTGAGTGGAAAAATGACGATTTTAAAATCTATTTTAGAAAAATGCTCTGAAATTGGAGATAAACTTTTATTATTTAGTAGAAGTTTATATACATTAAATTATATTGAAAAATTTTTAAGACATATTCACGTGGAAAATGAAAAAATTTACAATGATAAATTAGAAAAACGTCGTGAACTTGTCAGATTATTAGAAAATGGTAACGGTAGTGAGATAAACTGTACAGATAACGAGAATCAAAAGTCAACGATAGATATTAGTCAAATACTTGAAAATATACCAGAATCAGTACAATGGATAAAAGATATCGATTATTTTCGTATGGATGGATCAACCGATGTTCAATTACGCAAACGTTATGCAAAATCATTTAATGATGAAAATAATTTGCGAGCAAGATTATTTTTGATATCAACATTGGCTGGTGGTGTAGGCATTAATCTAATTGGATCTAATCGTGTTATTGTGTTTGATGCCTCTTGGAATCCAAGGTACATTATCCATGTTACTTTAGAAAGACACTCAAAATGTTATTGAGTTAACTTTACGTTAACGTCTCATTTTGTGACGAAAAGTGTGTGTAACAAGATGAGACATGTTAGCGCTCTTCACAGTTCTTAGCTATGAAGATATGTTGAACAACGTATGTCTCCGTCTTGTTGATATCTCCATAGTTAAGAACTGTGAAGAGTGCTAACATGTCTCATCTTGTTACACACACTTTTCGTCACAAAATGAGACAGTCGAACGTCCTTTTGTTCGAAAGATACAAAAACAAGAAAATAGTGAAACGTGAAATGATCGTGATGTTGTTATAAATAACATTGTGCATTACAACATAAATGAAGTTGAAATGTTTTTTATTCCTCTTTTTAGTGTTGACACTCAAGCAATTTTTCGTAGTTATCGTTTTGGACAAACGAAACCTGTTTATATTTACCGTTTTTTGGCCCATGGTACAATGGAAGAAAAGATTTACCAACGACAAGTTATTAAACAATCATTATCACAACGGTAAATGTTTTATTATTTTTCTAAAATGTTGCTAAAATCTTTATTCTTGTTTTAGTGTTATTGATGATCATCAATTGACAAGACATTTTTCTGAAGCTGATCTCAAAGAATTGTACAATTTTACTCCTAAACCACTTCCACCAGCCAGATCTGAACAAGAAATAATTGATGATGTCAACTTTCCCATACCAAAAGATCATCTATTAACTGATTTATTATATCAACATAATCAGTGGATACATAGTTATCATAGTCATGATTCATTATTAGAAAATCGTTTAGATGAAGGTTTAAGTGCTGATGAAAAAAAAATAGCTATTGAAGAATATGAAAATTTGAAAAAACAACCAGATAATTATCAACAACGTCTCATACAACAACGTTTACAGCAACAACGTTTACAAGAAATGATACAACATCAATTTTTAACTATGATTGGATCAAGTCAAAATCAAGCTCCAAGTTTATTACCATCAACAACAACGGATCAACATTTACTCACAGCACAAGATATATTTCGACAATTACTTCAGAATATATCAGAAAATGAACGTTCAAATGTTGATATGGAAAAAGTTGCTCAATATGCCTATGATCAAGCGATTCAATTAAGACATCAACGACAAATGCATTTGCAAAATAATAGTAATACATCAACAGAACAACAACGAACAAATCGTCCACAAACAACAGGTAATATTATGTTGTTAGATAACAATAATTACACATAGTCAATTTATTGTATTTGTTTAGATCATCAAAGATTACCAACACAACGGCGAGCAAATCGTGTACGTTTAAATGAGACAATTGGTTCATCATCTACAACCATCGATTCACAAAATTTAACGACTAATCCTAATAATAGTAATAATAATAACGGCGATATTATTTTATTAGGCGACAGTGACGATGATAAAGATAGTAGTGTAGCATAAAAGTGTAATTAACTCTGTTGTTATTTGTTATATTCACTTCTACTATTTATTTAGTCAGATACCATTTTTTCGTTCGATATCATAGATTTTTGTTTTCTTCTTTTTATTTGTATATATTTTTGTGTAACATTTGTTTTTTGGTCGTTTTCTTTTCATTTTTGTTGTTACTGTAAAAAATGTTATCATTTATTGTTGCTGTTCTTTTTATTTAGAAATGAATTAAAATATGGCTGTTTTTTGCCTTATAATTTAGCTTTACATTATTATTGGATTACAAAATTGTTGTTGCTTATTGTTATTCTTCTTTTTTTTTTACTTTCTAATGTAATCCCGGTATTTATCGTCTTTTCTTTGGACTGTTAGATGAAAAAATGAAAATAAGCAAGAAAATATTCTTTGAGTGTATATTTAAAGATAAGAAAAAGGTAATAAAGTATGCGTAGATTTTAATTATTTAGTTTTATATTGTCTAAGAGATAGAAGGTGTTTCTTAATTCATCAAAAAATCATTTTTAAATCAAATGGCAAATGGCACACATTATAAATCATTCGTTCTATTACTTTTATTTGCAGTCAAAACACTACTCATAATTTGCTCATAGAAAAAGAAGAAAAAAAAAAGTGGCATCATTAAAAACATAGAATACTTATTGTAAAATAGATGAAACTGCGAATGGAGAATATATTTCGAAACGTAAAAGAGTGTCGAATATTTTATGCTTTGAATTTAAATTAGAGCTATAAAATATGTATGATAAATAAAAAGACCTAATGAATCAGAGTAGAGCATTATTCTATTGTACACAAGAAGCAAAACATCAAAAATGTCTGAACTGTTTGATCTTTAACTTGTGCTTTTTGACAGTGACCAACTTCGAATGTAGAACCTGATGTTCAAACGGCTAATTCATTTGTAGGAGAGACAATCGTATTACTTATGAAAAAATCCGATTAGATTACTTCTGTTTTCATTTTTTTTTTTGTGTGTCATTGTAATTATAAAATATTTCGCTCATCATAACTTGATTGATTTTTAGAATGATTTTCAATTTATTCTAATTGAATCAAATGTTTACAACTCCCACAAAGAAACAGTATGGCTGAGGTAAATATTAAATGTATTCAACAACAGTCAGTTATACTTTAAAATATTCAAAGGTGTTGCACTTATGACCCATGTAATTCATAACCAAGCATTTACAGACAGATAACTAGCTGTTTAGAGGTACCAATCCCCCCCATCTCTTCTTTTTCCATCTTGTTAGAAAATGTAGATTGAATGTCTGATTGAGTTCAAATTTATACCAGAGACAGAAGGTCGAAACTGAAAATCGATGCATTTTTGCTCGGATTTTGTTGACATAGTCTTCCGTGGGTTTTCCGGAAAACCTCGGCTTTTATCCATGTACATTACGACTCTATCAAAATCTCGTTCGATCGTGCTCAAAATTTTACCACAGATATGTGAAACCATATCTCAGAATGCAAATGTCTTTTTTTTTACTTTTGGTTTTTTCTTTCCGAGTTATAGGATATCCAAAAGCAAAATTCGAGATTTTAAGTAGGGTTTATACTTAATATATCCGGGGTTTATACCCGAGAAGAAAATATCAGAAGCCAAAGAAAACATTTGCATTCTGAGATATGGTTTCACGTACCTGTGGTAAAATTTTAAGCACGATCGAATGAAGTTTTGATAGAATCGTAATGTACATGGATGAAAGTCGAGTTTATCCGAAAAACCCATGGAAGACCAGGTCAAAAAAATGCATCGATTTTTAGAGATATTCTGTCTGTGGTATAAATTTGAACTTAATTGAACATTTATTTCATATTTTCCAACAAGATGGTTTCTCCGCAACCGTTGCTTTCAAGGGTTGAATGGAGAAATATCTCTATTTTTGAGGCATGTAAAAAAATGCAGCATCCATCGGCACACTCATTTTGAGCAGAATAATATTTTAGTCGACTGACGTCAATGCGCTGATTCATAATTGAAGAGCACTAATTTCGACTCTGAAATTTATTTTCTAAAAATTTTTCCAAAATATTACTTTATGTTTTGTTATTCTGCAAAAAAATGTATAACAATATGTTATTATACTTTAACATTTGTAGTACAGATGAATTTCTTTTGATATATTTAATCTTTATTGTCTAGTTGAAAATTCTGGTTACGAAAAAATTTAACATTCTCTCTCCACAGAATACGCACATGGATCGGTACGTTTAATGTTATCATTAAGTTCTGGGTCCCAAAAAAGGTCGTGAGTCCGAACTCAGACTTTTCTAGTTTTGTGTTGATTACAATGACACAAAATATTCATCCACATAAATCTTATGCTTGAAGTTACATCCAATTCTTACTTCAAGAAGACGGTTACAGCCATGAAAAAGGAAAAGGGAATAATTACAACGAAGTAATTTCAGAACGTTTGGTTTTAATTATTCAACATGCCGCAGTCGATCCTACGTTTTTATACGTGTAACTAAGAATGAAAAACCTAAATCTACAGTTTTAGTCTGCTAAAAATTAGAGATGTGGCGATGGATGGTGCAACACATCATCACCACCTTTACACTTTTCATTTAAAAATTATTGTTTCTAATCAGTGGGAGCTAATCTTTTTAAACTGCATGCAACTATGCGGAAAAAGACTTTTCGAAACGACATACTATTCCTGTCGATCCTTTATGGGTGCACTTCTCACTTTTCTCCTTTGTATCATTCCTATATAAAACCTGGATAAGCCAAATTTCTCAAATATATACCAACTAATTGTATATCTCACCAGATGTGTATGCTTTCTTCTGTTTAGATAATTGGTTGATATCTGTGTGGTTCATGAGTATTGAGCAATATTTTCTTAAATTATGAGCCTTATCAGAAGAATTGTATGTTGAATATTTTTATGTTTGATTAAATATTTTATTTATGTTTTTTCTTGCTCTAGATAGTAAATAACGGAGGATATTTTTTATCTCGAGCAGGACGTTCGAAATATCAGTTTTATGTCATAGGACTAATTATATTTTTGCTTCTTTTGAATGGTTATCCAAAATTTATATTTAAAGAAAAATATCACATTCCTTGGTTGACTGATGTTAGACAAGTACAACCGCTGGAATGTTATCCAGTCAATTTATCAACAGTTTCTCAACATTGGCCTTATTTTGATCAGAAAACATTATCATTATCAATTTCAAATGCTCATAAAAACAATGAAAATCAAGTAAATTTGAAGAAAGACTCGTTGTCTTTAACCATCGTTATTGTAACAGCTAAACCTGAATTTCATCGATTACCATTAACTCTTGTTGCCCTTCTTATTCATCTTGATCCATTACATATTAAAGAAGTGATGTTCTTAGTACCACCAAGGGATATCGAATTATTAAAACCACTTATTTTGACATCAGCATCTATATGGCCTTGGCCAATTACTTTTATCAGTGACGATATCTTATTAAAACATGTACATACAGACTCATATCGTGAGTAAAAGCTATTCTTAATATTAATGTTAAAAATATATATATAATTTTGTTTTTCATTTATTAGGTCTCCAAATGATGTTTAAATTAGTTGTTGCTCAAATAATCGTTACTGAATTCTATCTGATATTAGATAGTGATTGTGTAGCTGTTTGGCCAATTCATGTTGAACATTTATTATGGAAAACAAAAAATGGAAATTTGAATACACCTGCTGTTCGTGCACTCTATCAATACGAAGAACGAGATGATCGAAAATTATGGTGGCCTGCTAGTGAATCTGTTCTTCAAGTTAAAAGTAATACGTGTACATCATCCAGTCCATCATCTCCTACAATTGGTGTTACACCTGCTATTCTTTCACGATCAATTGCACTACGAGCATTATGTCGTTTACAATATTTATATGGTCATCAACATTATTTAATACGTTTAGCTAATTGGAAATTGATTAATTTAATTTGGGGATCAATGTGGACAGAATATACAATATACTTTCTTAGTAAGTAAATAAAATAGAAAATATATTAAAGTGAGAGAAACATAATGTATTTCTATTCTTTCTAGCATCCGAATGTACACAAACATTTCATACAAATCATTTTCATATGGCACCATCGATGCCACCACTCAATTTATATGGGCTTAGTGTTTATTATTCAACAGATTGGCATTCATTTAATCGAAATCAATTAAGAGAAATTGTTAAAACAGGTTTAAAATGGAGACAAAAAGAATTTGAATTTGGTTCATCAATTATTGATTATTCACAAAAACGTAGTCTATTCACAGTTTTACAAGGAAGACAATATATTAATCCTATACTCTTTCATAAATTATTGTATCCATTGTATATTGAACATTTAAAATTAAGAAATTCAACATCAACCATAGTAGAACAGACAATTAATTTACTAGACAATATGGTAAAACAATTGATTAAATCATAGACTGACTGACATTTTTTTTTTCCTGATATACAATGAAACAGTCTTGTTAATAATATTTTCCGAATTTATTATCTGTCCATTATAGTCTTTGCAGATATAAGATAATACTGTCAAACAGTTTGAATATAAACAGTATTTGACGTATAACAGTAGTACTTTGTTTTCTATTTTAACTTGTACATTTTTAAATTAGATATTTGTTTTTTTGGGGGAGAAGGGGGAGCGAAGTTCTTTTTTTATTCGTCAGTTTTCTCATACGCGTATTTCAGAATATCAAATATTTCGAAGAATGATAAATTTTTTGTCATAAATTAATCGAGTGTTAGACAATAGGAGAAGAAAAAAAATTCCAATAATATTGCAATTTTATTTATTTAATTGTTATACAAAATGAAATGTAAGACACAGGTTTTTTTTATCTAAAGATATAGAAATCTTATTTTAACTATCAGCAATTTTCAGTCAACATTTTTTCTGAATTCTGTATTTAGCATTTATCTCATTCACTAGAGAATTAAACTAAAATGAAATTTAATTTTTTA
The DNA here is from genome assembly GCA_905250885.1 of Didymodactylos carnosus. Classification (NCBI taxonomy): domain Eukaryota; kingdom Metazoa; phylum Rotifera; class Eurotatoria; order Philodinida; family Philodinidae; genus Didymodactylos; species Didymodactylos carnosus. Next base: position 2,576 of record CAJNOQ010004305.1, on the reverse strand, counting down.
AATTATTTTTTGTGAAAATGTGAACAGTTCTTATCTTTGTAAATCTCATTTATTCAATTGTTCATATTGTTTTTTTTTATGTTTTTATTTTGTCCTTTTTAACGTATGTAACGTTATTATTTTTTTTTAATATTATTTTCACAGTAAGTATTGATTTTGTGTGTTGTCTATAGTGGTTACACAAATCACAAATGTATCAGATATTTAGTAAAAAGAAGTATTTTTACATTCTTTGTTCATGAAGAAAATATGATCTTTACTAGAATGGTTATTCTTATGACGGTGGTTGAAAAATATGAACAAAAAGTTTATTTTATTAAAATCTAGTCTACATTACATAACAAATTATTCTCATTCGTAAATTATCTGTAAAAATTAATTTTTAAAACATTAGTAGATAGAAATAATAAGATTTGTCTTTCAGTTTGTGTTAACTTAGGTGAACAGAATGTGATAAGATTTCTGGTCATGTTCATCTCAACATCTGATATATTTTAAATAATTTCTTTTTTATACTATATTCTAATGATGAATCGACTTTATATCAGTCCCTAATAAGTGTACATCATACAGTAGATATTTTTCGCTTATCATCAGCAATTTTTTTGCTCATAAATAAATTATCTTTTCATCAATAATTATTGTCATTTAGTCTGATACTTTTAAACAATAAATAAACGTTTTCAGGAAAAATCGGTGGATATTTTTTCGATCTAAAACTTATCGTTTTATACATGATTCAATGCAACTCAACGTGTTGATTCGAAATATCGCCTCATTTTTTTTCTTAAAAGTGTTCTTGGACTGAGAAAAATAGATTTTACCTGAAAAAATAAGATTTTTTGGAAAACCTATAGCGAGGCCTAGAAACGTTTATGCTATGTGTATGCGTGCAGTATATGTAGAAGACATATGTACAAAATTGGGGTTCATTAGGCTAAAAGTGGCAATCTGATGGTATACTGATAAGATGTATTTAGAAAAGCGATTGATTCGGGAGATAAATTTTTTACTGCGAACGCAGAGATCGAAACGAGAATTTTTTTAATAAATGGACAGCTTAGAGAGTCTAAATTCAGAATATGTCTGGTTTTATTTCAAATGTTGTTAGTTTATAGAAAAAATGAACTTTTTCTCACATAGGATGCTTTTCGGACTAATTTTTGCTATAGGATTTTTCTACGATCAATCAAATTTGTAACAAAACTTTTTATATCATTAAATAGAGCATAGTTAAAAGTATATGTATCATTATTTAAATCTGAAAACAAATCATTTTCTATTTTTTGCCAAATGTCCATTTCTAAGTGCCCACCCACAGTACATCAGTATTACAATGCAAATATTGGTTATTCGAACTTTGATGATACATTCACTATCTAATCGATTCTTCTTCGAAACATATTTGTTCCATTTGTAAATGTATGCACAACGTAAATATTATATCATACGAAACACTAATAACTATTTTGTTAAGTAATTAATTTTTAAAGTATAATTTATTCCTTTTTTTTTTATATTTAAATACATAACACTTGAAACATTTACAAAACAAAAATATTTTGAGACGCATTACTCATTCACAAGATGATGTTTATTCTAAACTTGATTTTTTTAGAATGTAGAAAGTTCAGTGAAACTCTCAATACACATTCAGTGATAGTTGTTTAAAAATGTTGTGTGTTGAAATCACAAATAAAAAATTACTATACAAGATTATCAATTGAAGAAAATAAGTACAAAACTTAGATCTTTTAGGCCGATAAAATCAAAATATAAATAAATCTTAATCTTCTGTTTTGTATTTATTAATTTCAATATTTTATGAATGTTAGTTAAACAGTATTTTCAATATTATCATCGATTCAGAAAAAAAATCTTATTTAAATTTAATTCTCTTATTGTTCATGTTATGTCTATGAGATCCTTAAACTTACGCTTATTCTTCGATGTTTCTCTTATATATCTCATTTTTTTGAATTAAACTAAAATTTGTGCGATTTGTTTATTAACAACATAAAATTTATTTTTGGGTGTTAGAACACCCCAAATAATCGCGATACATTCGCAGATCGCTACTATAGGTATCGTTCCCAGTGCACCTACAACACGAAGAATAAATGGAAAGTAGCCTAGACGTGCTAAACTAAACGATCTCACAGCACCGAGTAAATATAGATAAATGGTCACTGCTGCAATATATCCGACTAAAAGTTTGACAATCGGATGAAGAGCTATGGGACACAATGGAGTAAGAAAAATATTGGAAGTTGTTAAGGGTACAGTAAGCCAGGCATATAATCCAATTCCTAAACAAAATCTTACACCTAATGGTAATTTACTATCATGAACAATAAGAATAATGCCTTGAATCCATCGTTTACGTTGCTGAATAAAATCCCAAAATGTAAATGGTGATTTTTCCCACATTTCACCTTCAATCCAACCAAATCGATATCCTTTTGACATTGCTACCATTGCAAAATACATATCTTCTGCTATTGATCCACGTTTTCCAAAATCAAATGTAACACGTTGTTCACAACTCACTTGACAAACGACGAATGAACCTTTAA
>CAJNOQ010004304.1:0-17824 GCA_905250885.1 Didymodactylos carnosus | reverse complement strand
CATTTATTCGGCTTTTACAACAAACAAGTCTTCGCGGTAATGTCGTTCTCTGTATTCGCGGTAATGTCGTTCTCTGTATTCGCGGTAATGTCGTTTTTTGTATTCGCGGTAATGTCGTTCGCGGTAATGTCGTTCGCGGTAATGTCGTTCGCGGTAATGTCGTTCGCGGTAATGTCGCTGTATCGAATAGTAGAATATTAGAGTAGTGGAACGTTAGAATAGTAGAAGAGTAGGATAGGAGAATAGTACAACAGTGCTTTTCAGCGGTGCAGCCTAAACCACCACAGGTACACATATTTGTTATATACCAAAGAAAAACTTATTCTGAATAGAATTCAATGGCATAGTGCTTTGTAACACAGAAAGTAAAAACCCTTTGTAGAAGATAGGATTTTGAAAAGACCTCAGGAAAATCCGTCCGGATTTCAAAATTTGAATTAGCAACGGATTTTCCTTTTTATACGGACAAACAGTCTCTAGTGTCCTCTAAAAAACGGAAGAGTCTGAAGTCTTCATTGAACATAGATGTGGTGTCGCAGGAGGTTTCTTGGGAGGGCTAGGACTGCTCTCCTCTGACTCCTGATAATCCTAATGCCAACCTGATTCTCTACTTAAGGTTAGTATAAAACCTTCGGTATTTCCAAACATTTTTAGAAAACTTCATTGAATTTGAGGGTATAGGATAAAAAACTGAGTGTATCTTCATGGTCTGAAGTAGTCTGCATCGATTTTCACCGACTTATTAACTTTTCGTTTATGGGATTATAAGCAATCAGAGGAGAGCAGTCTTGGCGCTCCCAGGATGCCATGCCACAACTATGTTATATGAAGACTCCGATGGTTTCCGGTTTGAGAGGACACTGGAGAGTATTTATGCATGTAAAAAAACAAATACGTTGCTATTTCAAATACTGAAATCCGAACGGCTATTCCTGAGACCTTTACAAAATCATATCTTCTTCGTAGAACAGTAATTGTACGAAGAATTTAGATAGCGAATCAGTAATCTCCTCAAGTATGCTGCTTGTCCAATGCTAAGAAGTATACAAAAATTATGTAAGGCCTTGAACTGAACTGAACTGAAATTTATTTTTACACAAAGGTAGGATATCACAAAAAAGCACCAAAAGGACTTGTGGCATCAGAAGACACCAAATGATAACCTAAACTAAAAGTTTCAATACATACATTGTGAGAGAAAAATAAAAAAATAAAAAGTAAAATAAATTTAAAAATTTTTATTTTTTTATTTTTATTTATTGAAAGCCAAGATGATCTCTTAACATACGTTTAAATATGGATGAAGAAGACTGGCACGCTAAAGCTGAAGGGAGTTCATTCCATTCCTTTGAGCTACGTGGAATAAAAGAGCTAGATGCAGATTTTACCTTGAGGCAAGGAATGTAAACACTATTATTATGACCTAATCGAGAACTTTGACGCGTAGTTAACCGTGAGATCAAGTCAAAAGAAGAGAGAGAACTTTTATTATAGAATATTTTATGAAAATAAAGAAGACGATAGTAGAGACGTCTATTAGAGAGTAGTCGAATTTTAAATTTTTTGAGCAAATAAGAAGAAGAACTATTGAAGTCTTGTGCAATAATTCTACTAGCAGGACACTGAATTTTGTTTAAAATATTAAGGTAGGAAGTAAAAGCTGAATCATAAATAACACAAGCATATTCGAGCACTGGTCTTACACAAGTTATATACAGATGGCAACGTAAAAATGAGGGCGAGTCGCGAAAAACTCTCGAAATAGAGCCTAACATTTGCCGAGATTTTGTTGAAACATACTCAATGTGAGCTTTTCACGTTAAATTGTGTGAAATAATAACACCAAGTAGTCTAAGAGATGAGACTCGTTCAATATTAATGTTTTTTATTGAAAGTGTAGGCGACGGAAGTGTTTTTGTAGAGTTAGAAAATAAAATCCATTGACATTTGTTTACGTTAAGTTTTACCTCATTTATATCACACCATCGAAGAAGCTCATCGATACATTTTTGTCCTTCGAATATATTTGTGACGCAAAAGACATCGTCAGCGAAGAGACAAGAAAGAACAGACGATTTAAGAGACGATGAGAGATCATTAATGAATATCAGAAATAAAATCGGGCCTAAAATACTACCCTGTGGAACACCAGACAACACACGAACCAAAGAGGAGAAAGATGAACCAACGGAAACTTTTTGTATACGATTAGAAAGATAAGAAGAGAACCATTTAAGAAGAACTCCTGATATTCCTGCTTTAGATAGCTTTTGAAGAAGAATATGATGTGGGACGGTGTCGAAAGCCTTTTCAAAATCAAACGAAATGCCGATTAACTTGTTCTTTTTTTCTAAGGACTGATAAACCTTATGTGTAAGGAGAAGAAGAGCGTCTACAGTTGATGTACTAGGACGAAATCCAAATTGAGTTGGATTAAAAAAGTTTGTTGAGGTGAGAAACGAAGATAAATGGCTGTAAACAAGTTTCTCAAACACTTTGCTAACGTTAGATAGTAATGAAATGGGACGATAGTTCTTGACGAGTAATTTGCTATCTTTCTTATGCACTGCACGTACAATAGCTTCTTTCCATGCAGACGGAAAAATTCCAGTTGAGAGAGAAAGAGAGAAAATGTGGTGTAACTGCGGTGAGATGACATCTGCAGAAAGTTTTAAAATTTTGACTGGAATTTGATCAGTACCTAAAGAACTCTTATTTTTCAAATTATGTATAGCTTTAAAAACATCAGATACATCAATATAAATTTTTGATAAAGTTTGAGTAGATGATAGATGAGCGCTGCTAATCGTTGATGATGTAGCAGAAGGTTGTGAGAAACTGGTTTGAAAGAAAGAAGATAGTAACTCTGCTTTAGAAGAATCATCACTGGCTGTTGAAGAGTTGAACTGCATAGAAGCTGGCAAGTCTTTGACAGGGTCACGATACTTTTTTATCGCAGATCAAAATCGCTTACCATTCGAGAAATCTTTTATGATAAGTTTAAATAATCGTTTTTTCTCAGCACGAATAGAGCTAATAACAAGATTACGGTACTTTTTATAAATATTAAATAAACGCGCAGGATGCTGTTTTAGTTTTGATTTTCGAAAAGCTGAATTTCTTTTTCTCAGAAGAGAGAGAGTACGCTGAGAAAAACGCAAACTTCTTTCTTTATCAATAGGAACAGATTTCATAGGGATACATTGTTGAACAACTGACACAAAATGATCATACCATAAGGCAAGTGCGTGATTAGTATCATTGCATAAATAAAATACTGGATCTATACAATGAATTTTAGACGCGAATAAACACATATCTATAGGCCTCTAGCATTCAGATAGAGATATACATATATCTCAGATATATGTCTATTGACATTTGCTTCACATTTGTCACGTTTCCTTTCTGGGTAGAAGAAAAAGAGGAAAGAGAACAGTTATACTCTCGCATTTTGTTCTTCCACTAACTGAAAAATGTCAGAAAAGTATATATGAGTTATATAAAAGCTGTTCGTTCGTGTGAATAAATATAGGAACATGTGTATCGTATAAACAAAATGTTTCTCTATGGCTAATCAATTTAATTTATTTTTATTGACCAGATAATTGATTTTCTGACCAGATTACTGATTTTTTCTGGCCAGTCACTGATTTCCTGACTAGGAACTGGAAAAAAATCCGAAAAACCAGGCACTGATTTGCGATAAGGCTAGCCACTGGTTTCATGACCAGGATTCTGATATGCCTGACCACATCAGATCGTTGACTAGGATTGCTAAATTCAGGAAAGATTTTGATATTCTAATTTTAATTTATACTTATTCTATTTTCTGGCTTCAAAAAATACAATGATTTTCCTTGCAGTTTTATCAAGTTTTATACTTCTCGTACTATTATTCTTTTCCTGTTACACTATACGTTTTTAAAGTATGATTAAATGTCATCTCTTATTGCGAAAGGAAGTATAAAGTAGGATCCCACTGAATATTTGCTAAAAAATTTCTAAGATTTTTCAAAATTCAGAGCTGTCAAATTATCATTATACAGTATAACTATCAACTGCACGAGAAACTTCAAAATTTCAGAATTTCAAACTTATCCTTATATCATGTGCGATAGTCACTCTTATAGAAAATGTGAGAATTTCAGAATTTCAAACTTATCCTTATACCGTGTGCGCTAGTCACTCTTACAGAAAATGTGAGAATTTCAGAATTTCAAACTTATCCGTATATATCGTGTGCGATAGTCACTTTTATAGAAAATGCCAGAATTTTAGAATTTCAGAGTTTCACAATTTCAGCATTTCAGTACATCGGGGTTATCTCGATACCGTGTGCGATAGTCATTCTTATACGAAATGGTGTTGGAACAGCATATTTCTCCACGAGTTTATTCTAAGAGTTACATAGTAAGACTTACACCCTGCCCTGTGCACTACTCGAAATTAAGACCCAAAGACTTATTGGTGGCGCTCCGACGGAGGGGGCAGCTGGGTTGTGAGAGTGAGTGGTTTTACCGTGTTTCTTACGCTGAAGTGCCTAGGAGGCACAGCGCGTTAGCAAAGTTTTTGCAGAACCGCAAACCACCCGAACCAGTTTTCCTCTTGTGGAGCGTCACCCTACCTCTTTACACCTTAACTTCAAGTACTGCACATGTCGGCATATTGAAATTCTGAAATTCAGACATTTTGTATAAGAGTGACTATCGCACAATGTATAAGGATAAGTTTGAAATTATGAAATTATTAAATTCTGACTTCTATAAGAGTGGCTATCGCAAACGGTATAAGAATAAGTTTGAAATTATGAAATTCTGACATTTTCTATAAGAGTGATTATCGCACACAGTATAAGGATAACATTGAAATTCTGAAATTCTGAGATTGTGTATCAATGTAACTATCGCACAGGGTATAAGGATAACTCTGAAATTCTAAAATTCTGAGGTTCTGAAGTTTCTCGTTCACTTCGTGGTTATACTGTATAATGATAATTTGACAGCCCTTTGAAAATTTTAGAAATTGTTTTACACAAAATTCTGACGTTTCACGCGCACCCGCGTGTAAAATATCTTGAAGGTTGAACGACAAGCATAAATACAAAATTTCTTCTCTATTTTTCAAATTCAAGCTGGCTTAATGACAGTGTTTCAGATGTGTAATTCGAAGTATCTCGGCTCGATTCTGAACGTTAGTCATCGTGGTCTCCGCACATATGCGAATGGGAACAGGTATGACAGCGAGTGGAAAGATCGCAAACTTCACACATATGCGAATGGCGACATGTATGATGTAAGGTACAACAATGGTGAAGGAATTTCGGAGAAATGTCTGATAGCCTGATGACTTTTTTTCGTTTTATATCATTGTATTTTATGGTCGCTATACAAAGTGAAGACTATCCACGGGTTTTCCCTAACTTCCTGCAGCAAGCCGAGTTGTTTTGACGATAATCGCATTATATTGGGAATATGTTAAAAGTGCTATGCTCTTTATAATTGGCACTACGTTGATGGCGAATGCGGTACTGCTTCTAATAATTAATGATCCACGAGCGTTCGATTGGACGTAAAATTTTGTTTTCTTACAGCAACACATCCAACAAGCGCGAAATCGGTTTACGCATTTTTGAGGACGAGGAGACAATTTGCACGACTCACAGTGTCATAACGACAACTCTCGATTTCTCTGATGAATAGTGCAATGAAAATCATTTATATATAGAGCAAATTTTCATATACACTCGTCGTCATATTTACAAATGAATACTTTAAATAGTACAAGCTGCTCACACGGTTTCAGTTCAACGAAACTTTCGCTCGCGCAGATTCTTTTGTGAAGAATACGTTTATAAACATATAGCTGGACTTTCAATTACTTTTGGATAACACGTGATTTCAAAAGATTGTATGCCCTTAGGACAAACAAATCGTGACACATCGAAAAATCTAGTCTTGCTCTACTGTTTTGAGATATGCCATATACATTTCTATCTTTTTTGCTGAATAAATTTCCACTTTTCTCTCAATTTCCACTTTTCTCTCATTTTCTGTGCAATCAAAATTTTTCACAATGAGACGTTTTAAAAATTTGGTGAAAACCGAGCTTTACGAATACCAATGTGTTTGCGCTGTTTCCAGCTCAGTTCAACGGTTTCAAAAGTCATTCAGATAACATCAGAACGGAATTCATAATGAAATAAACAAATTCTTTTAATCTAATATTCTAATATCCGTAACAATCAAAAAAACATTTTCTCTATCCAATTTGATGTCTTCTATCCAACTACGCTAGATTCAACTTTTTATATCAAAAACTGCAGCTTGTATTGCATTTTCAAAAACGGGGTGAAAAAACCTGAAAAAAGTGCTATTTTTCAGGGAAGTGGTGCAACAATTGTATATATAGTCGTATGTCTTTTAATATATTCTGCAGCTGATGATAATTAAAGTATCTACTCGAAAGCTTGTACATTTGGTATTGCTATGACGTAAAAATGTTCATTGTTGATCTCGTATAAAGTGTTCCGGCATTCCTGTTGATGACACGCTTCTTGAATTATTCACGGTAAACATAATAATCTGACCCGTTTTAGTAATCCAATCGAATCGGCAGGATACTTTGATTTTGAGAAAACTAACTTCTGTATTCATTTGGGTTTAAAATAGTATGAACGAAAATTAACATAAATCTATTAAGAACACTACCATGTTTGCAGTGCTTTCTGTATGTACGATAGAGCCTGGCAGGAATCCTTCTATCTTACGATAAGATAGGACACGGATATAATATTTAAAATAAATACACAAAAGAATTCTTCATAAAATTTTGCTCACTATTCCGTTCATTCCAATCAAATCTCTATGCTACGTATGCCGTTTTGTACAATAAGTGAATAATCATAGAAAGGTTAAACAAAAGGCACGAGAAACAATTAGATGAACTTCCCGTCTTCTCGATCAGTACATTTGTGACAACAACCAAATACCATAATATGGTTAGAGTTATTAAGATGTAATTCTAGACTATCAGCTAGGCTCTGCAAAACGGTATAAGTTGGATTTCTTTCTTGACGAAACAGAGGGAAATGGAAACACCCATACGTTGGAAGCCATTTCATATTTAATGTGTCTATGTTTACCCATTCCTTGTCACAGTCTTGCGATAGAAATAAAAGGAAGAAATTTGAATAAGATTGTTATATTTTCTTTCTCGCTATTATACAAAATGTAAACGAATCTCATGTTGTAATATGTAAATACGATATTCAGATTTATTTGAGCAGTTAGTGCCAGATGTGCTTTTTCAAATATTTGAATTTTTTGCCCACAACATTTATAAACTCTACAAATCATTCTTCGGGCTCAATCGACGTTTAAATTTTATTCTCACTAGTAGCCGTCTGTTTGTATTTAGTCAAAGTGGGCTGACATTATCAAACTGTACCACAAAAAATGGTCCCATTGATCGTCCAAACATGAAGAAGATCAGAGTCAGATCCAGATATACGCTGTATATTGGTTCTATCTCCTTCTTTTTTCCACATTACCCATTTTATATAGTCATGTACGTTGAGAGAAAATTGTTTAGTTAGAAATGATGACGGCATTTTTGACGGAGAAATTTGACATGTAGATGCCATACATTAAGCATTAGTGAATGAACAAACAACAGCTGAAACTGACTCAGACGTTTTAAGTAGACTGGAGGCCAGTGTAGCCAGAGCCTTTGAAGGAAAATAAAAGGACACAAAGTAAGACAAGAAGTCAAAGACAACTTTCCGCATTTGGTGTATGCTGATTAGTAAAATACCTGGAGAAAAAGACGAATATTTTCATGGTAGACACCGACACACACATTGAGTAAACGAGACAATTTAACCGACTTTGATCGGAGATAAAAGAATTTTGTATGGTCGATTTTCAAACTTTTGTCATTTTCGTACTTCTTAAAGACTTCGAAAGTTTCAGTTACCGACATTAGCATGAATCGCCAGTCTTTTTATTTTTTCACCATTCCACTAGTTGACATTAATTGTGTCTTTCTCATTAGGCGACTCTCCATTTACGCTGTCGTCTTCATAGAATGTTAAAATGGTTTTAAAGTTTTGGAAGACAAGACCAACTCTCTACTGTTGCATGTCAAATCTTTATCTGAATCATTTTCGACGGATCCTCCATGTATCACAACTTCTGTCAACTCTCCTATCAGTCTAGATGACATAAACGTTCTAATAGCTGGTTTGAAAAAATTATTTCTACAGTGATTATACTGAACAAACTCGTATTCTACCCATCTATCCTTGTGAGTGAAGTCGTTGTAAAATGGAGAAGTTTTTCGATGCAACAGAATGACAAGCTCGTCATGCTATCCAAATACGCTATACGTACGGTCTTCTTGCAATTCCCTCAGTAAATACGCATTTTCGCCTCAAAGTTTCTGCGTTTATATTTACAGTATTTTTCTTTATATTGTAGACAGAACTGGGCAACAGTTTCTGTTGCAACTATAGAGATGGTGTTAACATTCTGTGAAGACGACAGCGTAATAAGAAAGACACAATTCATGTCAACTAGTGGAATGGTGAAAAAATAAAAAGACCGTGGCGATTCATGCTAATGTCGGTAACTGAAGCTTTCGAAGTCTTTAAGAAGTACGAAAATGACAAAAGTTTGAAAATCGACCATACAAAATTCTTTTATCTCCGACCAAAGTGGATCAAGTTGTCTCGTTTATTCATAGAGATTTTTTACTCGAATTTCCATTAGCTGAAATTTTAAGTACAGAATCAAAATAATCGGATAAAATAGAATATTTCCTGACATTCTGACGTAGATTGGATGAATTGTGACTGACTTATGAATTTTCTAATTTTTGATGATAAAAGCCAGAAATGGGTTATTTCACTTAGTAAAGATTTTCACTCGGTCTCTGCAGTTTCTTCTGAAAACTGACATTGCTACGAGATTCAGCATAGTCGATAACCTATGTTTACGTTCATGTCCAGCAGTCCCAAACCTAACAATCAATGGAGTTCTGTCAAATGTACAAGTCAAATTTCTTCATATGCAGTTTCATTTTTATCGACTTTTTACTTCATACGGTACAGCAGCGTAATTCACCCAGATATTGTAGTGCTTTGTACCTACCAACATCTCATTACTTTTTCGATTACGAAACTTCTGAATATGCGCAAAAAGTGAAAGCTCATCGATCAAAAGTGTTGGCTCAGCATCTGTGGCTGTGACTACCTTAATATTAGACTACCTAAATATTACTGTGAGAAGAAAATCGCTTTATCGATCGTCGCCACATTATAAGTTGCATCTATCACGCGCAGAAAACGTATATATTATAAAGAGGCAAGAAAAAAAATGAAGATAATGTTAGGGTATAATAGTATGTAAAAGAAGATAAGACAGTAAACACAGGAGAGAGGCAAGGCATGGTTCTTATTTCTTCACACCTTTTATCAACAAATACACATCTCGCGTGTGGACTAGTCGCATATTTTCACTTCTGATGGAGCATATACTGCACATGAAGTTGGACAAGTTAATTGAAGAAGCTTCGATCAAATTGCACGAGCCTGTGCACGATACTGAATCGCTCAATCGATGGAAGATACAGATGTTCACTTTCATCAATACAATCGCCGAGCTCCAGCTACCTTCTTCGCCACAAGTTAGTCAAGAAAAACCGTCGCTTGATCCTGTCGACTGGTTATCAGCTCGATGTGTGGCACATCAAATGCTTGATGCATCGCTGGATCATATTCAATCTATACGAGATCGACCTGTCTGGCGACCGATCCCAGATGATGTTCGCGCAGCACTCGAGAACGAACCACTTCCCGAACAAGGTCGATCCCTCTCGGATGTCTGCCGCGATGTGTCCACTTACGTGATACCTTATGCCTCTACGAATATACATCCTCGTTTTTTCGGCTGGGTGATGGGTGCAGGCACTGTGGGCGGTGTACTAGCCGATATGATAGCAGCAACACTAAATACAAATAACGGTGGGGGCACTCATACTGCTTCGCTTGTCGAGCGAACTGTCGTTCAGTGGATGCGTCAATTGTTTGGTTTCCCGGAAGCAAGAACCGGTGGAATACTCGTCAGTGGAACATCCATGGCGACTGTGATCAGCATGGCAACAGCTCGACGACGGGCGCTAGAGAATATCAGACAAGATGGACTTGTCGGTGGACCGCAACTGGTTGCTTATGCATCGACGGAAGTGCATGGATGTGTTGCCAAGGCATTTGCGCTGTTGGGACTCGGGTCAAAAGCATTGCAGCTTGTACCGGTTGATGATAACTTTCGGATTAAAGTCGACGAACTAAGAATGAGAATTAGAAGTGATCGCGATAAGGGCCGTGTCCCCTTTTGCATAATTGGAAATGCAGGTAAGTGTAGTGTAGAAGTCTAACTGTATATTTGTCTTTAGATCCGCTCTGTCAAAATGTTATTTTGCTAAGACAGCAAATAAAACGTTTTGAAGAAATCTTGTAGTAAACCGTCCGATATCACCACTGCTTCCAGGCAGTCACCTATACCTTTTGAAAATTCGTTTTAGCGCGATATTAGCTTAAAACATCGCGCGAAACTCTGTTTACGAAAAATTTACCCCGAGAAATTCGTTTAAATAGAAGTGCTAGAATCGCGTTTGAAGTAATCATAGGTTGCGTTAAATGCGCTGAATTTTTCGTAAACAGAGCTTCGCGCGATGCTCTGAAGCTAAACTCGCGTTTTGTTACGGTTCTTCAGCCAATCTCGCCTTGCATTGATGGCATAGTCGCACTAAGCGAAAGTGATATAGAAAAAACCCAAAGCCCCCCCGTATATCTGATATAGTTAAAGGTTAAGTTTCTCAAAGCAACCTTTTGCGAGGAATCCAATGGCAGTCCCAGAAATTCTTGAAAATGTTCTTAAACCGAAATAAGTACCTATTTATATATGACTTGCAAGAGTAGCAAGACGCATCTCAAAAAAACGACAGAAATGAATGTAACTTCATTCAAATGCGAGAATCAGCGTGTGGTACTTTCTTCGAAAACAAAAAGCGCAATTCCTACAAGAACATAACGAATTATTACGTTTTAGTACTCGGTGAGGGTGAAAACGAAATCTTCTTTTTATAAAAGCGAGAAATTAAACTTATTCAAACTCGAAACGCAACTTTCTGCAAGTGTAGAACACAAAACGCGACACACAGGCAATTTTTGCGTTCAAAACGTGTTAAATTCGTTTCATTTGATTCTTAAACACCAAAAATTCGATGCCGTTCGCGAGTCTTCAACTTTATTGCGATTGAAAACGCGTTTTTAAAAAGTTATGATGGTCATAAACGCGTTTCTCGCGAAATGTTGATGGCAAAAACGCGGTTTTGAGTAAGGCGTATATTTAAAGCTCAAGAAATTCGCCGTATTCATGGTAAAACTGTATATTGTCGCGCTTTATGAATGCTAAAACCGCGTTAAAACGAATTTTCAAAAGATATAGGTGACTGACTGGGTTGACAGCGAGTTCTATGCTGCCACAAGTGTTACTAAATGGGCCGTCAATATCGAAATTATAGAATTTGCATGATATATTAAAATCGCGAAAGTCATATAACGTCGGTATGGAGCAGATGCTTTGTGATAATTCTCGAAAGGTCGAATTTCTAGAATCTTTATTACTACGAACTGATCAGGCATATCGTACATCCTAGTTTAGAAGCAGAACTTGACACAAATGCTCTCGACAATGTGTTGCGCATTTCGTGGACAGTCTTCAAAGTATCTCATATCTCTGTGCAGTTTCTTGTACTCAGTTTCAGTTTAATGAAGTTCCGCCGTGACTTTCGAGTAATATCCTTCGCTCATTTTATAGGTACGGTGAATACAGGCGCGTTCGACAACCTTCTCGAACTTGCATCGATCGCTCGTGCAGAAAACATCTGGTTTCATGTGGATGGAGCTTTTGGTAGTATGGTCATTCTCGATCCTCAACGTCAACATCTTGTTGCGGGTATTGACCAAGCTGATTCGCTTGCATTTGACTTTCACAAATGGCTGCACTGTCCGTACGATGCTGGCTGTGTGCTCATTCGCAACATCGCGGAGCTAGAGTTTACTTTTTCAGAACATCAGTCATATTTGGCCAGAACTAAGCAAGGCTGTATGGGTGACGAGCCTTGGTTCTGTGATTTGGGCCCTGATTTATCCCGTTCCTTTAAAGCACTGAAGGTCTGGTTTACACTTAAAGAACATGGCACTGTGAAGCTAGGTCAAAAGATTGCCGACAATTGTGAACAAGCTCAATACTTAGTGTCATTGCTAGAGAAACATGAGCATAACATTCGTATAGTGCGTCCTATTTCCCTGAACATTGTCAACTTTCGATTTGAACCCGAAGAACTCGACAAAACCGATCACGAGCTGATTGATACGTTTAATGAAGACATTATTACTAATATTCAAACATCTGGCATTGCACTTCCAACATCAACACATATCCACAATCGACTCTGCGTTCGCGTTGCAATCGTCGGTCATCGAACTACTTGTAAAGATTTAGAAATACTTGTTAAGACTCTTTTGGAGTTCTATCAAACTCGACTTCTAGTTCATATTCGAGAGAGGGAATGAGAAAAACTCAATCTGTTTTTATCCTTACAATCTGAGCTTTTTCTGGATAATTGACGCATACTTTCCCTTTCCTCATTTTTCGTCAAAGTGAGATAGTACTTCAAGAACATACATAGTTGCAAACGCATACATCTGTCTTTTTCAAAGTTCTCTCAAATCTCGAATTATTCCACGTTCAACTCTGAAGGTATTGTGGGTTTATTTCGAAATATCGTGAATGGAACTGATAATTATGCTCCAGATATCCAAAATACTTTCAGATTACTTCGAGAAGTTATCACACGCACGTTCGCCGCTCTTTTCATATGATTCGAAAACATACTGTAATGATCTGTTGACGAAAAAAAGTATTTTAAATCATCAAAAGTAACCACGTCATCATTAGTAACTGTACCCGTGTTACATTGTACGAATAATTTGGAAAAGATAACAGCATCATTCTTTGAATTTCGAAGGACCCCCAATTCGAAACACATGTGTCTCTTACAAAGTTTTAGTATTTGGATTATAACTCAAAAACGACGCTTGCAATTTTTTTGAGTAATAGCTCCTTCGAAAGGGAATTAAAATGGAACAAAATGATACATTAGAGCAGATCTATCGATGCAGCGTCAAGGTAATATGTCAGTGTCCTCTCAGTTCGTCCCATATTTTTTTTTCTCAATTCGTCCCAGATATCTACTCTCTCGCCTCAAAATAAATAAACTGTTGTACCATCGAACAGTTTAGACGACGACGATGGGTATTGTAGAAAATCCTAGATGCGCGTACGTGGCAATGTGCCTTGTTAACCACTACTATCATAAATTTAAACTAAATAAGTTAAACTGTCATGTTCATCAAAATGTTAATTTTCACGTTTACTAAAAAACTTGAGACATTGAGACTAGTTTCGTCTTTATTCATTGATTGAGTGATTAAACGCTTTTTGCTCAGAATCTAGTAGGTTATAGGTTACTGACCATGCTAATTACGAATATGATCATGAGGGTTACCCTGCCCTTCGAAGACGTCTTCGAAGGACTAAGGGCAACCCTCATGGTTTAATTACTTCGAAAGATTCCCTCGTTAGTCCATTATCTCACCATACAATCCTTGAGAATCCAATAGCTTGAAAAGCATCCTTATATTCTTGTTTTCGCTTTTCAGCTCTCGCTGTATGTCCAATATAACTGTTTATACATGCACTACGGTCATATTTATCACCGTACGCAAGAGATACGGGCAATTATATTAAACTCATTAAGCGTACACTAATATGGGATGAACTAAGGAAAAAAGCTCTGTATAAAATGAGCATAACAGGTTCAGAAAAAAGTTGCAACAGTAATCAAAAATGCAAAATACTTTACCTCATTGTCCTTAGAAGACTTGATTTAAAAAGCATGATTTTTGTACATAAATGCTCAGAAAGACTTTTTTCACATGATTGCACAAAATAACTCTCTCCGTGTTGTAGAGCTCAGCGAGCTGAATCGAATGGTGGAAACCGCAAGTCTGAAGCCTTGTTGGAAAAAGAGTTATAGCAATTTTACCCTCGCAGCGGAAAAATGCATTTTTGACATTTTCTGGCGGATCTGGCCTAACTTGTAGAATGTCTGCTGACCACATTTCCTAACGTAGAACCTTGAGCTTGGTATCAAATCAAAGGCGGCGTCGAGTACTATATATTTCGACGAAGAAAAGTTCTGCTGCGCCTCGGATCTTGAAAGAGATTTCTGAAAACTCAGTTTTCTAGAAAACTAAGTGACCTTAAAATTTCTTTCACAAGTTGTTCAATCACATCATTGGATATCCCCTTCAATTCTCTACAAAATAAGATACTGTCCAACTTTCTAGAATGTTCTGTCAAAAAGTGCCATACAAAACGCGATAAAACAGTCTGATTTTGAATGCTGCGTTATCTCTCATTTCGGTAGAATGAGTTTCCTGCACCATTCACAGACCGAAATATGATATTCTAGGATAGTGCACATTATTCATTCACTGAAAGAGGCTTAAAACATACTGAAACAAACTTTCGTTTGATATACTACCAAAACATAATTCTTTCAAGCTCATATCTTGCTGAAATATTTGAAGTTAACAAGCAATAGAATGATTGTTCTTGCATAACTGCATAAATACTAATCACGAGGTAAAGTAAAGAAAAAGAAAAAACATTTGTCTTCCTTGCCAGTAAAGTAAAAAAGACTCGAACTGTTTATGCTTTTCTGAGACTTTTTTTGTTGCCTTCAACGAAATAATCCACGAAAAACACAGGAATCACATGAAACAGTATGAATGATATTTTTTCTCTCTTTTCTTTCTTCATTTTGTCATTCGTATTTGCTTGAGACTGAAGTTTATTGCTCTGACACAATACGTGTGTTAAAAAGAGAAATGACATTCAGTGATTCTCACACTAACAAAACATTTATACAGTTTCCATTTCCTGTCAAACGAAACTCTGTTACAGATGATTATGACATAAAAGATGAAGTATTGGGTATTGGTTCACGTGGTGAAGTACGGGTGTGTATCAATCTTCGTACAAAAGAACGATGTGCATTAAAAATTCTAAAAGATTCAAATGAAGTTCGACGAGAAGTTATTCTGCAGAGACAAGCTAGCACATCTCTATCTTCGAATATTGTAAATGTACGTGATGTTTATTTGAATGAATATTCAAAGCGACGATGTGTATTACTTATTCTAGAATGTATGGATGGTGGCTTATTATTTGATCGGATACAACGTATTGGTAATGAAAATTCGTTTACAGAATGTCAAGCAGCCGGTTTAATACACTCCATCTTTAAAGCTGTACACCATCTGCATTCGATGAATATTGCACATAGAAATATAAAACCGGAGAATTTACTGTTTACATCAGCAGGAAACGATGCACTATTAAAATTAACGGATTTTCGATTTGCGAAAGAATGTAGTGATAAGATAGATAAGCCGTTGATTACACCATGTTACACACCCTCTTATGTTGCACCAGAGATACTGTCCGAGAAGAGATACAACAAGGTGCGTATTTCTTATGACAAACGTAATGTTGTGGCTTAAAAATCAGCAATACATATTTCTAAATGTTGATTCAGACCAGAGCTGGTCAACTGCATAATTTTGCCTCGGCAAAATAAAATTGTGGAATGGCTATTGCCACCTCCAGAGGTGCCACCAAGGAGCTATTGCTACCTTCAGAAGGTGTCGACTAAACCTATTGCCACGTCTGCGCATAGTACTATGTTAGATAGTGTCAGTTAGTGTGACACGACTCTTTCGCGAGTTTTTATAATATAAATTCGGAATGGTTATTGACCCCGCCGGAGTGGCAGCAAGGAGTTATTGACAGTCTAAAATGCACTTATGCACTGCATAACATTGAACACTGAATAACACATTTGTGCGGTGTATAAGTGCATTTTGAACTGGCAATAGGTTCTTGCTACCAGTTCGATGGGATGTCAGTAGCTTCTTGCTTCCAGAGTGTCATAGACCTACCCAGATAAATTTGTGTATTTCCGGTAATTTCTGGTAGGTATTGTGGGAGGAAGGGAGAGAGCAGTGTGAGGGTGTGTTCAAAAAGTTGTTTCACTCAAACGGTTTTGCACTACATAGTGTGAATTTATGTTGGTTTTCCAGGTACTTATGTATTATGTAATTAGTTCTAGATGAAGCTCTGGTTAACACCGGTAGAATATGGCAATAGCTCCTTGTTGATACCTCCGAAGGTGGCAATAGCCGTCGGTGCCACCTTCTGAAGGTGACAATAACTCCTTCTTGACACCTCAGGCGGTGACAATAGCGCTACCCATAAAATTTACCCGCGTTGCATTTTTGCGGGTTAGAAAAAAACCTCTGCTTCCGCACAGGCAGTGGGTGCGGGTAAAAACTTCTGCACTGCACTGCCCTGCCCTGGAGGCGGATCCCTAGGCGAGGTATAACAAGTTTTTTCCTACTGACCAGTAGCAGCGTGTGATAGGCTGATAGTTATAGACTCTATCACTAGTTACAACTCAATATATTTGTTCTATCTTTTTCTCTTTCTGTTAGCATCAGAGTCTTTTGTCATCTTCTTTGCCTATACGTAGTACACATAGTAAAAGAAATATATTAAGTAAGGTGCCGCTAATTCGAAAGTCAAGTGGAAAAGCTTTTGAATTTTCAAACACATATTCTGATTCGTGATGGTGTGAGGTACAGAATAAGGATTCTGCAGAGATGAGTTGATATGAATTGAGAGTTTTCATGCAATAGGCAGTGATCTAAATCAGAGCTGATCACCTGCATTTGAAACTGTCTGAAAGCTGCAGGCAGGTTACAGTTTGCAGGTGAATGAAAACTGTTTCTACTGACGGCCGACAGCTAAAGAAGAATGTTTTCCTGTCTGCACTCTCTGCAGGAGAGAAGATTTTTACCTGCGTTTCCTCAAGGAAAAGACCCTTTTGTGTGGAGAACACAACGAGAGAGGAGAACAAGAGAAATAATGTTCACACGGAAGGTCACAATGATTTCTTCGTTTTAAGATGGCAATGGTGGCACAATTGAAAAATTGTTCTTCCTGTGGTCGCCGTGGTAGGAGACTGATCGATGTCTGTTCACCCTAGACAAAACGTTTTTGGAAATTCATATGGAAATGTTATCCGAATCTTATAATGATCTTATACAGGAAAACGTTCGAAAGTGCCACGAATTTCGTAAGAGTCTTGTCTAGTAGATATACAAAAAAACTGTCCGTTAGTTTCTTTTCCTTAAGAGATCATTGTGATCTTCCGTGTGAACATTATTTCTCTTGGTCTCTTCTCTCGATGTGTTCGCCACACAAAAGGGTCTTTTCCTTGAGGAAACGCAGGTAAAAATCTTCTCTCCTGCAGAGAGTGCAGACAGGAAAACATTCTTCTTTAGCTGTCGGCCGTCAGTAGAAACAGTTTTCATTCACCTGCAAACTGTAACCTGCCTGCAGCTTTTAGGCAGTTTCAAATGCAGGTGATCAACTCTGATTTAGATCGTTGCCTACTGCATGAAAACTCTCAATTCATATCAACTCATCTCTGCAGAATCCTTATTCTGTACCTCACACCATCTTCTAAACCCTCTTAAGGTTAAGTTTTGTGCTGTCCTTCAAGTTATATCAGTATGTAAGCAACTTTTGTTCGATGAGGTGCACCACCTGAAATCTGACTTTCAAGT
>CAJNOQ010004303.1:0-17825 GCA_905250885.1 Didymodactylos carnosus | reverse complement strand
ACAAAAATCTCGAACTAAAGATTAAGCAAAAGGACACAGAGGTACATTATACTAACGTAACTTCGGGTTCTTAGAAATAATATCACTGTATTTGACGAGGAGTAATGAAAGATAACGGACATGGCCGTTACAGGGGGGGCCTTAATATCTCAGAAACAGCTTGATCCTTACGGCTCGTTCACATCTCATAGGAAAAAGAAATGTTTGGTCTACCAAATCACTGCAAAAAGGTACAGTGACAGGTAACATCCTGGGCGATCACAAGGCAAAAACTGGAAAAATCGCTTTTTCTCAACCATACTTTTTTTAATATTTTGGATCTAGAAATCGCGAGTCCAGCTTCACCAAAAACTAAATTATATTATTTTGATGGCTGATAATTCTTCATCGATTGATATGTAAAAGAAAACTTTAAATCACTAGGAGGAGGTTTTTTGGAGAGGTGCAAGTAGGGAGGTATTGTGCATTTATGGAGACGATCTTCAATAATTCATTCAACATTTAGTACTCGTGATAGTATTCGATGGCAATTAAATTTGATGCTAAAAACGACATATAGTGATATCATCGCACATACAGCTTGCTCGATTGTACCTGGATAACATATCACTTCCCAATCTAACATTAGTTTCAATTCGTTATAGCTGGTTACAATCGACGATTGGGGAATCATCGGTTTCTAAGTGAAAAATTGCTTTTACACAAAGATTTCTCAAAAAGCAAATGTTCAAGAAAATGCGAAATTTTTCAAAGTTAGACTAATTGTTTATATTGATGATAGACCATTCTGTCTTGATATCTAATCTAACAGTAAAAAGGAATATATCCTTTGCACTGGATATTACTGTTCTTTTCCTACCAAATTCCGCTCAGAACAGAGATACACAGAAAAATCTACTTTTACTGATGCACTTAAATTTTTAACGTCCACTGACCAAGAAAATTTGTTCGTTTCGCAGATATTTCCAACCCTTTTGAGGAAAAACTCAGAAGGTTTGTTCTCTGCCATAGAAGAAAGAATGACAGTCTTACCTGATCTGTTGCACACAGATAGTGTTTCCATGGATCATTAAATATACTACCGAGAATTTTTATACAACGAATAGGTATGATATCTGAACAAAGGAGACTTGACAAACATAAGCCGTATTTGACTGTTACTTACCAGAAAGAAATTGATTGTTATCTCCAATCTTATCTAATAGATCTGGTAATTTTTCATTCGCTGCTTTTTCAACATTGACACCAGTGAGCATTTGAACATCAGCAAATAACTAGAAATAGAAAACGGGAATGTGAAGTAGCGTTAAACAATTTGTTCAATTTACTTACTAAATTCATCAGACGATATGCAGGAAATTTAAGCAAAATATCAACTGTTTTGTTTGTTTGAATATAATGACGACGATAATTGTATGTTTTACGCCATAGATTCTTTATCATATCGTTACCAACTGGATTTTTAACTAATTCTTGATTCATTGAATCAGCTAGTTTTTCAAAATCTTCAACTTCAGTTTCTTGAACAGGTTGAACGATCATCTACAGAGAAATCATTGTTCGCAACACAAATAACCTATTGTCTCTTGGTTACCTTTCTTTCATCTGTTCTTTCACACAAATCAGATATATTTGGTTCTTTCAGACGACGACCAAAATTTGGCTTTGAATATTTATTCTTCATGGCAATCACTCCTTCATCTGACGTTTTTGCTTGCCTTGCACGTTTCATCTTTGATATTAAAGACTGTTTTCATGTGGTCTGTAAAAGACAAATGTTTATCACCAAAAAGAATAAACTTCTTATACTTACTATATTAGTCTTGGTGAGATTCAGTCCAAGACATTCAACAATTCCACGAGCTATTGATTCGTATTGTTTAGCTTTAGGGTATCTAGAATAAACAGGATATTTGCAATAATCAAATTAGCTTTATATGGTGCAAAATACTTACAATAAACTAAAAGTCGTTGTTATATCATTATAAACAGCATCAAGAATAGTTTGTCTGTAATTACATAATTTTTCAAATTTGTCCTATTGTTTATTTGTGATAGCCAATTGCACATGTTCGGGAAGATTGCGGAGTGAGTATTTGTCAGAAAATTCTTTTTTTATATTAAATTCAGTTGTTGTTGCGCTCGGTACTGTAAGTGATAATTGATGTGACAGCTCAACATTATCATCTTCTGGTTTCAATAAATCATTTTGTTCAACCGTTGTTGTCAATGAGAAGAATTTTTCAACGAATGACGCTGTTGTTTTACTGCTACTATTGTATTCATTATTTTCTTTCTCAAATAGTCAACAACACATCCTACCTCTAAATATTATTCAGTCGATTACAAATAGTATTATTTCGTTTTTGACATCGTATTGGATCTTGTAGAAGAGCTAGCAAAAGATAATAAGTGGGGCTTTCTCCTGAGCGAGGAGAACCAACAATTCCCATGGACATTGTTCGAAAACAGTTAAAGAAATTGAAGATACGATTATTACTGTTACAAAAAATGAATACCAATTTGTTGCTGCATGCAAACGCTTTTTTGACTATTCGCCACCGATAGAAGTTCTATTATCTCTACCTGGTGAAAAAAAAATGCTTTTATTATGTTTCGATCAAACAACCGCTGAAAAAGATCCTTGAGAAAGATGGGATGATCCCACTCGTGATCGATAATATTCAAAATCAAGTAAAAAAGACGCGAAATGATGCTGATCTAATGTATTCATATAGAGATGGGATAAATGGGAGTAAAGCAGCCATTCATGTCCGAATGTACGTCGATGTTTTTTTGCCCTTATTTTACAAGGAAAACCGAAGTTATATCCGAAACAATAGAAAATGTAACAGATTTATACTGTCGTTTTTTGAGAGTGACAACTATATTCGATTGCGAATAATGCCTTGGAAGTTTTTTACTATGCTTTACTGAACGTTTTGCTTCAGTTTTCCAAAAAGGAAATAACTTGAGTAGACAGTAGTAGATTAATCGCCATAAAATTATCGATATCTTTCGCATTTTAACATATCAGTACTTAGTAAGTGTCCATCGTTCTCTAAAAACCTTACTCCTGTTCAGTTTGTAAAGAATCTGAATGAACCAAATAAAAGTATGTTATGTAGCATTAAACGTGACTTGTATCCTTCCTTGTGTCAGTAGTGACAATGAATTGTGTGTTTATGTTTTATTAATTCTGGAGTTGCTATTTTACATTTAGTACGAACTGATCTGCTTCTTGCTGAATTTTCTCTCTAGCTTCGACAATACCACGAGTTATAAGTTGAGTAATTTTTCTTGATATTATATGATTACGGCGTTTGAAATTTGAAATCCAATGCAGAGATGCTGTGAAACAGTGATTAATCTCTCTGACTTTTTTTGAAACAATACTTCTCAAATCATCATCATGTACAGCGATGTAACTACTTATTGCTTCACGAAATTCTTCACTGACTGATTGATCTAACATACGATATTATTATTGTGTGTTATCCTTCTCTTCTATGTCATTCTTAGCACAACGCAGTTGTTCATAATGTTTTTTCCGTCAATAATGTTTGATTACGACAGAAAATTTGTGTTTTTTTCGTATTGAACGATCGCAATCATTTCATCGTATGTGTAGGCTTCCCTCGAAATATAGCAGGATCGATCGTTTGTGTTGTTGCCATCATGATCATACTCTTCTTCGCTGTCTTCCTCACAGGCAGAATTATTCGCCTCACTATTTTCATTATGCAAAGTACTTGTGATATATATGGAACAGCTCATATGATCAGCTCCTCACACACATAATTAGCTGAAAAGCTACGTCTTCTTCTCTTCCAGATGACCGGCATCCGTTATGGCTCACCCGTTACATGCTATACACTACAGTCAAGTACGCTGACTGCGAATATAATATTTTCAGCTAACACACCACTGGGTCTTCGCTGAATTAAAGCAATTGTACTTTTTTATATTGTCAGATTACCCTATTTTCTATCAAACATATTCTTTTTGAATGAAAGCTCTGTATTTCTCAAATAAGCACCCGTATAGAGAACTTTTTCAGCTACAACTTAGTATACAGGGTTTATCAATTTGGTTTGTTGCATCTGGAAAAAATGCATTTCTTTAGGTGCAAGGGCCTTTTTATCACCTATCACCTTTTCTTAACTCTATATCTTAATGAAGAAAACATATTTTAGACTTTTAAATAAAGAAAGGGCGCATAAGATCCTTTCGCGGTCCAAAAGCGTTTTGAGTTTTTTGTACTGGAATCCAAACAAAAACTATTATCTGAATCCTAATGTCCCGCGGCGTCTTGAAGTTTTCTTCACACGATCTCGAGTAGACTTCCCTCCATTGCGTGAAATACTAAAGGAAAGATATTTGCTACATAATGGTGAACTGGATGTATGCGATTGTGGTCAAACTAAAAGTCTTTCTCATTACTTTCTTAATTGTGATATATATAACGACCAAAGAAGGACATTGTGCGAATCGTTACTGTCTGTTGAAGCTTTTATTCTAGATCTTGTGCTCTTGAGAATTCACAAGGATTTGGACTCGATGAAGTTGTTTGCTAGTGCTGTTACAAAATACAACAAAGAAACAAATCGCTTTAATGATTCGCTAGTTTCCAAATCTATCAATTATTTTTATTTCTATACAACAATCGAATTCCCTCAGATTTGCGTCATCGTGCCCCTACCCTCTCTCTTATTATCATTTACTCTTGCCTTTTCTTCATTTCTCTTTTTCTTTTTTACCTCTGTTCATTCACTTATTGATTATTTCTGTTCTCATTCTTCAGGAATCTTTAATTCATCATTCAGCATTTTGTCGCCAAGTAAGAATGTTATAGCGACTAACAGCTCGGCTATTTTCTTACTTGTACTATTATGTTGCATAAAGTTTATAAAAAAAAGAAAAAAGAAACAAACACAAAGACGGTGATGCTTATTTAGCTCATGTTCGACTTTTTTTTCTTTCTTTTGTTTGTGAAAGAATAGAAAATAACGTGTTTGCAGATATATCATTTTTCTTCATGTCTTTCAAAACTCATGTTATAATATATAGAAAGAAAAAAAATCTCTAACGGTAAAATAACACGTTTGTTTGTAACCAGCTGAAAGTGTGTTTTTTACATGTGATACAACAACTAGTAGAATGGCTCAGGAACCAACAGTAGAAGACGAAATTGAGCTCACCAGCATCTTAAGTATTAATCATTCGATTCGCCAAAGCGTACAAAATGCAACAAATGAATTCTTATTACTCGAACAAAGCTTGATGAAAAATATAACCGAGTTTAAATTAGATCAAAGTATTCAACATATTACAAAACCATTGACAGACTCAATTAAAATTAAAACGTTGAATCAAGAAGTAACGTCAGATAAAATACATCTCGCTCTATGCGGACCAAATTCAAGTGGAAAAACGTCATTTCTATCGTTATTTCTCAAGATTGATAATATTCTACCATCTGGTGCTGGTCCTGTTAGTGCTCGAATTGTTCGATTGACCTACGCTCTACCACAGGACGCCTGTTTACGCGTCTATAAATCGTTAAAACATGAATTATCGTCAGAAGATCTTGAAGAAACAGTTGAGCTCTCTGAATATTTTGGTGATGAAGAAAATCCAGATTGGGAGGGTATTAAAAGTGCGATCCGATTATTTGTTACTCGTCCTCAAGATAAAAGTGCAGAATCCGACGAGTTTGCATCATGGGCAAAACATTTCGTAGAAATAAGAATACCCTCATCAATACTAAAACTAGGTATTAATGTATATGATACACCAGGATTTTTATTTAGTGATGCACCCGTTTTGAAAGATAATCTTCGACAGTTAGTGAAAGAAATTTCTCCAACTCTCATATTTATGTATGTAAATGCGTCAGTTGATAGCGATACACAAGATTGCTTTTTGGCATTGAAAGAAACATTAACGAATATTGAGAATACTATCTTTTTTTTGAACACAAAAGTTGATGTTGATCGGATATTTTCTGATTCGGGTATTAGAGAGAAAAACGTGACAAAACGAGCAGAAATGTTTCCGAGAGTGCTTTTAGCAGAACGGCAAAAACGTTATAATCTTCTATTGCAAGTACCTTCTATGGCAAAAGAAGTTCCGGGTGGATTAGCGGTTTCTTTAAACGACTGCGACTGTTTTGATGTTATCAGCGTACATTCAGAGCCGTCTCCTAATGGAGCGTCGATGAATCGGTATACAATTAATCGGATGATAAAATTTGTTGCAAATTCCGATTTGAAAATAGCTAAAAAAATTATAATGTTAGTTTTACCAGCTATTGACGCTTTTTTTGATTTTGCTCTTGTAACTAGTCATAGTACACAAGAAAAACTAGAAAAGCTGAGGCGTAATGCACGTTTGTGGAGTGACAAGTACTTTGTTGAGACACAAGTACACTTTGATCAGCTGTTAGGAAAGGTTTTTGCAAATATACTTGAGCGTTTAAGTGAAGAAAGGGAGAGTATTGCAAGTAGAGCTGCAAAATTAAAAAATCCAGCATTGATTGAACAATATGTTCGAGCAGCAGTGCAACAAGATGTTATTAAAGTTGGAGTTAATGGCATAGTGGAGCAGATTTGTAATACGTTTCTTGAATTGATAATATCAAATGGAGAATTATTAAATAATACAGACAGAAATGAGTTTTTGGTAGCAGCTCAACGTAGTGCTTTAAGTGAACTTCTTCAACTACATAATAGTCAAGGAGATTTTCTTGTTCGCACCGTCTTTTTACTAATGTTAGTGCTAATTGAGTTACTACTCGATGATGGAGATGACCAAAATGTTAGAGATCAGTCAATATTATCAATAAAACTTTTGTTACGAGAAACTTCGAGTCGGAAAATACGTGTAGACAAGAGTATGAACTTGTTAGATCAAGCTCATCATTGTTTATCACAAATTCATGAGAATATACTAGATCGAAAAAAGAATTTAAATATTATTACTGAGTTCTGCATTAGACTGCATAAACAGCAGTTACTGGAAAAGATTGATCAACACTATGTGCTTGCCCTCAAATTTCTCCCACATAGAGAAAAAGCTCATAATTTAGCAGAGCTGTATGCAAGTCAGTTTGCGCGTATTGAGTGTAAATTAATAGCAGCAAAAGATTTTACGGAAAATAAAGGAGTTTTACCTCAGATTGATCAGAGTAGCGATTGGAGTGAAAACATACTCTTCTCTCTTCATCAGGCTCAATGGGGAAACGAAAAGAATTTAGTTGTAAAAAGATTGAAAACCCCAATAGGATATTTGGAAGCTCACTACCATCGGAAAATTACAATGTTAACGATCCCGAATTTACAACCGCTTATATATCTTTATGAAAAAGAAGACGAAGAAATTTGGTTATTTTTTCCGAGATATAAGGATACTTTAAGCAGGTACATAGAAGACAATAATTGTTCTATAAATTTACGTCAAGCTCTGACATTTTGCTCCCAAATTGCAGGCGTTCTTAATAATTTGCATTCGAATGATATTGCACATGGAAAAATAAACACAAAAAATATTGTATTGACTGATAATAGAGATGTTTGTTGTGTATCTCAGATTGATACAAGTGCGAGTGAAGCTAGTCGTTATAATCTTTCTTCAATATCTGAAGAGATTTGTGATGATATTTCCGCGTATGGATATGTATGTTTAGAATTTTATAACGTTCTAAGACGAGACAATGGAAGTGAGGAGAAGGGCAGCGAAAAAATAATGCAAGAGTTTAAGCGTTTAATTGACAAATGTTTGGATGAGGATATTACGGTACGGCCAAAAGCTACATCAATTGTACGAAAACTAAAAGAAATGGAAAACTATGTTTTTGATTGACTTGATGTTTTTCTGTAAATCTTTGATGTTGTTTCAAATTTTTCTTCAATTTAATAAAATTTAATTTTCTGTTCGCTTTTTTTTGATTGCCTTTACAGTTCTTCAGCTTTTCAGTTGATTAAATACCGAATATTCGGACAGTTTTTATCAGTTTTAGATTATTTACAACCGGCAAACATTTACCTTTCGAACAATTATACTAATTTACGTTTTATCTTTTGAAAAATTTAATCATGTAAGAAGAAGCTGGTTCGTGCCAATACTGCGGTAAATGAGCCTGTATTTATTCTAGTAAAAAACAACCGAAAACCATTGTTCTGCCTATTAATCTCAATATGGCATCAGCTATATCTTCAAATGTTGTGGAAAAGAGTGCATGTGATAGTTCACCAAATCAAGCTGACCACCTTTATCAAATGAGACAAACTCTTCAATCTAATCGTAGAATCAAACAAATGGTACGACAAGCAACAAATGATTATTTAGATTTACAAAAGACATTTCTTGAAGATTTATCACAATTAGATTTTGGTAATGAACATGTATTAAACATCATTTCATCGGATTTGAAACGAGTCACTAATACTCAGTCAACGTTTGACCAAATACAACTTGTTCTTTGTGGCCCAAACTCCAGTGGAAAAACATCTTTTCTTCATGCATTTCTCAAGATTGATCCAATACTACCGACAGACTCCGGTCCGGTGAGTGCCCGTATTATTCGACTGACATATGCACCGAGAGAATCAGCGTATTTACGAGAATACAGCTCATTTAAACTCAAGCATACAAGAGATGATCTAAAAGATACTGTGAACTTGACAAACTTTTTTCGTGAGGGCGAGGAGCCAGATTGGAGAGGTATAGAAGATGCCATTAGAAAGTACATTCAACGACCAGAAAAAGAGAGCGACGTGGATTTTGCCAATTGGGCGAAACATTTTGTTGAAATAGGCTTACCGTCGCCTACTCTTGAGCTTGGTATTAACGTATATGATACACCGGGTTTCCTATTTCATGAGAGCGAAAACGTATTGAAAGAAAATCTACATGAATTAGTAAGGACGATTCATCCAACAATAGTTTTTATGTATGATAATAGTACAATAGCAAATGATGCTAATGACTGTTATCTAGCATTGAAAAGTGCACTAAATAGTTTAGAGGATATTCACATCTTTTTTCTAAATACAAAAGTTGATCCCAATGTTGTATTAGCTGATGCCGGAATAAATCTCCACAACAAAAAACAAGTAACAGACGAAAAATTTCGAGAAGCACTTCCAAAAGCAAGAGAAAAATGTTATGAGCTGTTGAGAAAAGCACCAGCAATGGTAAACGAAGGAGCTAGCGGTCTGCCCGCATCATTAAATGATTGTGATCATTTTGATATTTGTAGTATCCCGCAGCCTGAGAGTTGCCTGTTTTCTTCAGCTGAAGCGATGACGGAAAATACTGTCAGGCGAATAGTTCAGTTTGCCACACGTACAGATTTAATTGAGACATCACATATTCTTGATAGTGTTTTACCAACTGTTGAAGCATTCTTTGACTTTGCGTTAACCACAAGTCATCGAGAGCCTAGTCAATGGCAGAAATTACGAGCTGATGCAAATATGTGGGGAGAATACTTTTTTGCACAGTTAGAAGAGCAATTTTCATTAATTATGGTAACAGCGTATACAAATATTCTCAGCCGTTTCGACGAAAGATCACCGAGTATAGCAGAACGTAGTGCAAGATTAGATCGTACGAGTGATCCAATGCAAACCCATTTGCAGAAATCAAAAAAGGTTAAAGAATTTATTAAAATAGCCGTTCAGGAAGAGGTAATTAAAGCGGCTGTGAATGAAATAATAAGCGAAACAAAAAACAGCCTGAGAAAATCGATTAGTAAATTTATTGTACGTAATGCGGAGAAAAATGAATTGTTGATAGCAGCACAGCGTGCTATACTAACTGATCTTTCATCTACTGATATTGAACAGAGAAATTGGTTCGAACGTCTGAGGGATCATGTGTCCATGTTACCATCAATATTCAAGCGTTTTTTCAAAACTATTAGGACGCTGCCAAATGTTGAAAGGTGGAANACAAAAAACAGCCTGAGAAAATCGATTAGTAAATTTATTGTACGTAATGCGGAGAAAAATGAATTGTTGATAGCAGCACAGCGTGCTATACTAACTGATCTTTCATCTACTGATATTGAACAGAGAAATTGGTTCGAACGTCTGAGGGATCATGTGTCCATGTTACCATCAATATTCAAGCGTTTTTTCAAAACTATTAGGACGCTGCCAAATGTTGAAAGGTGGAACAAACAAGCAACAGCAGATTTTTCGAGTGAGCAATCATTTTATGAATATGCTGACGCATTAGACTCATCCGAAAATCTCATAGATGACGCAAAACGAAGAGAGTTTTCTAATAAATATTTGTTAAAAGTAAAATCAAAACTAGAAAAATTCGAGAAAATATTTGAACGTAATTTAAATGAATGGATAAAAAGCAAAAAATTATCATTTGCCAAACAAATTGAACAGAACTATAATCTAGCATTGAAGTGCTTGGCAGTACGAAAAACAGCGTATGAATTGAGCAATAGATATTCAGGGCAATTTGCACGTATTGAATGTAAATTGTTGGCTGCAAGAGATTTAGTAAAATTTAACGGTGTCGTACCTAATATTGATGAGAGTACATTTTTGGGATCAGGAAGTTTTTTTCGTGTACACGAAGCACAGTGGGGGAGTAAAACAGAATTAGTTGTAAAAAGGTTAAAAGAACCGTTGAGTGAATATCCTTACATTCAATATTTGGAAGCTCATTATCATCGAAAAATAACTCGCCTAGAACTGCCTCATACAGGTCCTCTGCTATATCTATACGAATGTCCGAGTGAGGATCAAGGAACAGATGGAGACTTGTGGATATTCTTACCGAAATATAAATGGACCTTAAGCGATTATTTGAAACAAAATATAAAAGAGATCAAAGTAGATAAGGTGTTGCAAATTAGTTTAGACATAGCTCATGTTGTTGATGAACTGCATAGTAATGAACTAGTACATCGTGATATTAAAGCTAATAATATATTACTTGATGAAAACGATGTCTGTTATCTATGTGATTTTGGTACGTGTAAAGAAGGAACCTTGAATAGTACCATATTGGGTACAATGCCTGTAGCACCTGAACTTTATGCTCAACGATATGATCCATCATTTGCTTATGATGGTAAAGCGGTTGATATATTTGCTTTTGGATTACTAATGTATGAATTATTACCAAAAGCTAAATATCATCGTCCCCATATTAGCAATAGTAA
The DNA here is from genome assembly GCA_905250885.1 of Didymodactylos carnosus. NCBI lineage: Eukaryota > Metazoa > Rotifera > Eurotatoria > Philodinida > Philodinidae > Didymodactylos > Didymodactylos carnosus. Next base: position 6,631 of record CAJNOQ010004303.1, on the reverse strand, counting down.
TGAAATAAAAGAATTTTTGAAAAAAGTTTATCCAATTGAAAAGAAAAAAGAATACGAACGTGTGCTTGAAATGTGTCTGCAACAGGAGGCGAAAGCACGTCCAAATGCGCATGAAATTGTTGAAAAATTAGAAGAAATTCAAATGAGTTTAAGAGAAATGAAAAAAGAATGTAAAATTTGTATGGATGAATCGACAAAACTTCGATTTTATCCGTGTGGTCACAAAGTTATGTGCGAATCGTGTTTGAATGATTTGCGACAAAAGAGTAAAAATAGAGAAGTGATCTGTACACATTGTAATCAAAAAGTTGAAAGATGGGAAGAAGATGATAAGGATGATACATTTTATGTAAAAAAAGGCTACCAAATATGAATTAGGTATGAGCTAGTATTAGTACTTTACTGAAAAATGATACTGACGAATACTGATATTATATTAAGGGAAGAGGGAAAACTAGACTTTGTAGCTCCTTTTGTTTGCCTACTTTTCGCTTGTTCACTTTTAAGGAAGTCTTTTTCACAGTTGAGTCTAGAGACAAAACGATGTGTAATTTAATTTCCTAATATTTATGTGCTAAGTCCAACTTGATATATTTCGATCTTCAGCGATTAAAAACACCAAAAGTCTTGTAATAACATAGAACAGAACCGTGTAGAAATCGGTGTATTCTACTCTGAAGATCAGCTTCTAGAAACTCCTTTTCGGCACATAATGTTTAGGAAATTTAATTTAGCTCATTTTACGTTTTAGAGTCGAGTTTCAAAACTGCTTCATTCAATGTGAAAAACGTTAATTAAAATTGTTAAAAAAATTGTTTTCGACATCAGTATTCGCCACTATTCAGTATTGTCAGTATCAGTTTTTCAGTAAAATACTGGTACTGGCGCACACCTAGTATGAACTAATGGAAGTTACTTTATTTTATTTTATGTAATAAAAGCTAAGATTTTCATTTTGAGTTGGTTCTGTGCTTTGAAATTCTTTTTATTGATATAAATAACCTGTTGACATGTTTTTTTTTACTTCTTGGTAAATAATAAACAAGACTGCTACACATCGCTTACAAATCCATGTTTCTACTTACATGAACAAACAAGAAACACTTTAAAAAATGAATTTAAGCAATTGTCGCTGGTGTTATGATGATCCATTAGGAATACGATTACAAAAATCAGGTGTATTTAACAGAAACAGATTTATCTCTCAGAAGCAGTGCACGATAGAGACGAGCTAAGTTGTTAAATGAACTTTCACAAATTGTTCTCAAATTTTCAGAGCACATAGAGAAATGTATCCTGAACACTTTTGTCTCTTGACATTTTTTTTCAAAGTGATTTTCCTCGACGCTAGAGCGCTTGCAAAAATAGTCGTAAAATACGGAAAAAACGCGATTTTTCGGACGAAAATTTTCCTTATTCTATAACTCCGCCAGATAAAATGCAGATGAGCTTAAATTTTCACCAGAGCTGTGTTGGTATGAGTACTATCCATGATAAAAATTTGAGCTTGTTTAAGTTAAGCGTTCTCCAGAAATAGTTTATTCTTTAGACATTAACAAAACGTCATCGGCCGTTTTGCAAACAGGTTTTTGCTATTGAAGATGGCCCGAGTGAAAAAACATTCTGAAAAACCTCAAAGCGTCAGTGTTCTGCTGGACCACTTTTTCGGTGTGGTCAACAATATATGGCACCTTTTAAGTCTTTCCTGAAAGGTTCCTTGAATCAGCATGAGATTTGATCAAGATATAAGGAGTTTGATTTTTCCTAGTAACAGGCGAAGAACCGGTTTTTCACAAAAATGCCTCTGGGAAAGTTATATTCATTTCTACAAAAAAAAATGTTGCCACTATGCTCAGTGTAGTCGATTATCTGTATTCCATGGCATTTCGAGATTCCCAGAGATGTCTGTTCGAAGATAGATATGTTCTCAGAGAAAGCGAGCCCTGTCCGAACAACGATAGCTAGAGAGTCGGGACTTGCATCATTTTGTAGAGTAACGTTCGGACTATGTACCCATGCAAAAAAATTACTAACATTGTATGCTAGTTTTCTGAGAACGGAGCTGGTTTTCAAAAGATCCTCTGAAAACCTGATCTTTGAAATTTTTTTAAAAGTTGTTTTCGCTTGTGAAAAGTTTCGCTCAAGTCTTGGCTATGGAACAGCGAATATCGGCTATTTTCTCTACCTCATTTTCGTCGAAAGTTATTAAAAAAATGCCTACCGGCACTGTATTTTGGAATGGATTATAGAAAAAGAACTACTTTAACGATTTGTAAAACCAAAAATTTCGACTACAAAGTTTTCGATAAACTCACCGTTTGAGGTGAAATATTTATCAGCGAATGTTTCGATAAAAGTTCGAAGTACTTACTATTCAACATCCAGTAATTCAAGAAAATAAAACATTGAAGAGTAATATCATCAGTAATCTCAATTTAATATCCCTTTGAAACACGATGTCATGTCTGCTTATTTTTACCTAATTGCGTCTTAATAACGCTCTTATTATTCTTCGTTTCGAATCTTAAGTGCTAAGAAGAACACGTGACGTTCGTACCTGTTGAGACGGAGCAGCTTGAATTTCACTTTCAGAGGGGTGAAAACTTAGATTTTTCTAAAAAACCGAGAAACACTGTTATTTCATTCTAAAAGAAAACGATGTACGATTCAAACTGTTAATGAAGTTCTCTTTTTGGTATAAAACCTCGCTTTTGTGCTGGGCAACATGGAAGAGAGTAACATATTCGCGGTGGTGGACAACACGGAGGTAGACGTGAAGGCATTGGGCAAGACTGTTGTTGTGAATTAGATGACGGCTAAAATAGAAATAAAACAAAAATTCAAGTGGATAACTATGGAGAAATATCTATCTTTTAGAAGTTTGCCGTGAAATTCGTATGTTCGAACGACATATTCAAGAGAAGAGTGAACGAACTAACAATAATTATGCCAGTTTTAAAAAAAAATTAATTTTCTCTCAGAAAACGAGGCATTTAGTCTACGAAAAAACGTATCTTCTTACCGACGCAACCATCACTATTGTAGGTAAACATGGGCAATACTGTGACATTACATTGGTTCATCTGTCATTACTACCATAAAATGATGGATCATTACGATCTCGGATACTATACATATTGAATGTTGTAAAAAAAATATATTAATCGAATTGAACAAAAACACTGATGCCCACTCAGTTTGAAACGAAACGTCAAAAATGGTATGTTATACAGGTGCCAAATGTCCATTATTGTTTGATTTTTTAGAGAGAAATTGATCGATCAGCAGCTGTATCTGGTACTCCTGAATGAGAGAGAAAAAGAGTGTAGAACAATTCGATTCGGTTTGAAGCTTCCAATCTGAACAAATAAAATTGGATTAAATAGTAGATTTTTGTTAGGAATATTGATTAGCCAAATGGAGTTACTATATAATACGTTCGCTCTACTATCTTCTTATTTTCGAACCAAATTGACCATAATAAGCTATGTCGAATAAAAAGCGACCCAATACGTTATTTTTTGGATAAATGTTTGACCCATCACTAAAAACCTTGCCCGTTTTGCCCATCGTTTTTTTCCGACACAATAGAAGTTTGCCCAATGGTCTAAAAATCCTGGTTCCTGATCGCCTCCGTATCTTTTAAGAATTTTATTGCCATATTACATCCGGTTTTAATAAAACTTTCGTGAAATGATTATCATGATAAGATATGACTACGATAAGATGTTTCAGCTATATATCAAATCTCTACCGACCTTTGGGAGAATCTCTAAATGGGTTCGTTTTTCTGAGTGAAGATTCGATATTATTTTAATAACTAGTAATAGTTATATCTAAATCTCGACAGACCCACTTGTCTAAATTTCTTAAATGGTAAAAATTGAAAACCGTTTGAAATTTTTTTAAAGATTTTGTTGTATACACTAAAAGAAAGGCCATGAAAAATCAAGTACTGTCAGAGAATAGAGAATCGTTCAGATCAACAAAAATGTTGCCCTCTGTTGAAGTAGCACAGAAAAAAGCTCCATAAAAACTTAAAAAGAAGGAAAACGCTGTTTTCTAGGTATAGTAGCACCAGTGTATGATACATATTTTAAAGGCTTTTCATACAAGTATCATAACTTAGAAACAAACGTTGCTCAGAGCTGGTAGACTTCGCATTTTAATTAGAAATATTATAAGTAAGCAAGGCAATAGAAATTTCCTATAGGAATCACAAATCTAAAATTCCAGTTTGATTTCGACTAGAACTTAAGAAATTATTAGCGAATTTTACATATGATAATCGCGAGCTCATAAAAATTCTGTTTAGAAATGTGTAGGACTATTTGTTTGTGTTCATTCGTCACTTCATTAACATCATCTATCAAAAGTAATATTTTAACTACGGTTGGACTGACCAAATGAAAACTAGATGCCTAGGATTTTATACATTTTGTGAAAGACGAAAACATATTTAAAGATTTTGAAAAGAATGTGGATGAGTCTTATGCATTCGAGACAAGATGATTCATTACAAAGAGTAAGGGAAAAGGTTGATAGGAAAAGACATTTTTCGTCATTTGTCCATTCGCCTTGGGAAATTCTGTTTTAATCTTGCTAAACACCATCATTCAGACGACCGTTGTGTGGAGGACCGCAGCTCCAAGCAGGCTAGTGCATCTTAAAGAATTTAATTACATGATACCGCCTAATAGTAAAAACGACCTGAATCTATCGTTGCTTCTGACAGTCGGATGACTCATCGTTTTACAGTCTATTTTAGTCTAGCACCCTCCACATATTTTGTTGCGTTTGTCCGCCTCGAGAGTTTGCTGGCATATTTTTATTCTCAAATCTCATAGTTTAGTAAAAGAATCCAGGGACTAAAGTTAGTTGAGTGTTTGGGTCAAGTTGCGGCAAGAAAATGTCTCAAAAGAAACCAAAATGGCTGACAGTATATGGTGGATGGTCTACAGACAGAACAAGATGAATTTTTTTCTCGTATACTATGTAAAAGGATGCTCTATGTGTATATATTCGATGGCTCAATACGATACAGCAAACTATGATGAATATTCTTTTCATCATCGCGGGCTCGATTCCCGCTCGAATTTCTTTTTAGTTTTTTTGCACAGTTTTTTTCACCATTATTCATGTGCGTTTCTAGTTATAAACTCCATTCATTGTTATTCTCCTTTCCTGGCATTTTGTCGGCATTCTTAGCTCTAGGACATGCTTCTTTTTACTAGATAGCTTTGTGCTATTCATATCAGCTCTCCAAAGGTAGATGAGTAAATTTGTGACAAATTCCATACTTGAAGAAGTCTGCTTCTGACCAATAGGAGAAATTACACTGCATCATTGATAAACAGTAGAAAAAAAACGTCAACATCAGTGACTACTAGGTGTACACATATACAATGGCATATTGATGAACGAGTTTTGCAATTAAACTTATCATCAGATCGCCAGATCCGAGGTGGCACCTAGTTCATCCGCGTGCGTAAAATTAATGCGCATATCGGCCGTTGACTTCTTTTTTTAAACAGGAATTAATTAGAAAAAACATTGTATTAAATTCGTCTGGAGTATATTTTCCGCTATTGATTTAGTATTGCACTTGGAACCCTTGTGATTGGTATTTATACAGCCTATTAAGATTGATGAAGAAGTAAAGAATGGCCATATTTCCCATTCTTTGACTTTCTAGGCACCGTTGTTACACAAGGTAACACTCGGTCCCTTGACTTTAATAACCTGGATCTGAGGTAGTGAACGCCATCTCGTGACTTTTAAATCGAAGACAATGCTCACGCCTCCATTCGGTCGGCGTTCGCAGCCAGCATAGCTGAGAAACGCTGTGAACTCCTCTGATTCAACGAAAAAAGCGTCTAATGTAAATAAAGCTAAAAGGTTTTCTGGATACCCTCTACGGATCCTAAGAAGATTGGAAGTATTTTTAATCGATTTGCTATGATAGATTATTTATACACTTTAAGTTTTATTATCTAGGCGACTTTTTCTGTATTATCACAGTTGACTGCTATCTAGCGATATCTATCCGCGATCTACAGAAAACGCCTGCTTAGCTTTTTATTTTGCTGCATCAGTAGATATTTCAGATTATCTCTTTGAATACATTCTGTCTCCTGGTCAAAAAGAAATTTTTTATGTTTCTCGCTTATGATTGCCTTATCCATAGAATATCTGATGGCCATTTTTCCGTATTTTGCGCACACACACACACACACACAGACAACCATTTTGTAAGACCCTAGACTAAAGTCAAGGGAACGACAATCCGTATATTGCAAAAAAATGCATTGTACATCAGTGTTGCCAGATTAAAAAATGTGAAAGACTTGATTTTAGGCTACAAGGATATTTAGAAAAGAAATATGATCATATTTCAAGATAATTAACAACTGGTACGTTTCTAAATGTTTACTTTTTGAAAACTCCCGTGCATGCGGATGAAATCTTTTTCTGAACGTCTTTTTCTTCTCTGGCGATCTGATGATTATAAGTTCAGGGAAAATAAAGACACCTATATAAAACACTAGTTTACAAGATAAATACTGTGTAACAGCAATTTTCATCATAGATAAATGTTATATCCGTAAATAGCCCATCAAATAATAGGATA
>CAJNOQ010004302.1:0-17825 GCA_905250885.1 Didymodactylos carnosus | reverse complement strand
TGAAAAATGAAGATTAAATTTTTACTACTGTGTATCGAAAGAAAACTAACACAAATCTCTACCTAAATTGGGATGCATGTTTACCACGATATCAAAAAGTTTGATTGATTACTGCTTTAGTAATTCGATCCATAAGGATTTCCTCAACTCCTAGGCATCTGGATATCGAGCTAAAGTATCTGACAACAGTACTGATAAACAATAGATACCCAAAAGAAAGCGTAGAAAGCGCAGTAAAACACGCCATCCATAAGGAAAAACATAGACTAGAAATTAATAATAAGAAAAACGAGCAGTCTCACCATGCAACATACAGTGAAACAAGATGATAATGACACAATAAACTTGGTATTTAGTTATTTAGGAAATGAGCCATTCATATTCTGTAGAAAATTGGTAACGGTTTTACGTAATGCTAATGTGAAATATCGAATAATATTCAGAAAAGGATAGAACAATTGGACAAGAATTTCATATTTCAGTTTTTCAGGTACTTACACAGTAAAAAAAAGTGTCCAATAGTTGACGCTTTTTAGTTGGGGGTTTTTTCATCACATCTTGGTATGCTTCTTTGCTAGACGTTTTTGTTTCTGAAAAAAGTTTTTCATATGTTTTTTTGTTAGATGAAAAGATTTCCAAATAATATTTTACTCAGTTTTGAACGCACTATACTTTGGAAGTACGCCTGATCTGCTGGAAAGATCCACTACCGCAGGAAATCAGTCGTTTCTGAGATAAGCTAGTGCAGTGAAATGACTCATTTGTGCAGTATGCACTTAAATACTATGCTTGGACGAATTTTTATGGACTCATTTTTATCGATGCTTTTTTTAGTATACTTTTCGTGCACGTTTTTCTAGTGGGCGCTTGTTTTTTACCGTGTATGTATTATGTCAGGATTTTAAGCTGAAGCTCTTTTAAAAATTTTTTAACGACTATGTCCAGTGAAACCGGTTTTTTTTTGTTAGTTTTCTTAGCATCTATTTACAAAAATTCGCGGAAGAGTCGTGTCACTTAAGAAGTTACTGTAGTTATATAAGAGATACAATCAAGATAGCAGCGAGTCAGCTGTGTACACCTAATAATTTCGATCCAGTTTTTATTAGAGATAAGAAGATAAGAAAAAATACAGAAAAAGCCAGAAGAATACACTATTAACGATTCGCGGAACAGTCGGTGATTCCTGTTAAACGCTGTATTGTTGACGAAATGTCTCGCAGAAATTGAACAGTAATTCTTTTTGATAATGCACTGAAAAAATAATTTGAAGTTTTTTAAATATGTTCCTATGAAAGAAAATTACTTTTTATTTGTCATTTTTGTTAAAGATGATTCTTAGATACGAGCGTTCGACCGCGGAAGTCGACAAGTTTCTTGTAGAATACTTCGTTCCTTTTCTATCAATGAAACAGACGATCACCTTGAACTGTTTAATTTAACAAACCGTTACGATTAATTCATGAACAATGTAACAACTCATTAATTATTTATTTATCATAAAATTTTGAATATTATATATTAATTAACATTACAACAAACTAAACTTTATACAAATCCATTGACATATTCTAGTACTAGAAAAAAGATTAATTATGTTATCAAAGTTTTATTTAGAATCCATTTTTCTTGATATTGAAAATAATTGTTTTATATCATTTTCAAAATGATCAATATTAAATGTTGTTGCACGACAAGCGATGTACATATCGGGTCTTATTAAATACCATCCACCATTCAGAGTATCAATACCGAATAGTTCATAGACATAGACTTTTAATGGATCGAATAAACTCATTTTAATTATATCTTTATAATACCGTGTAATATGAGAGCAAAATAATTTTTCTTGATGATTTTCATTTACCGATTCGAATATTAATAAATGAAAATATTGCATATCATGAAAATGTTCAATAACACAAGATGGTAAACGATCACCACATTTTAATTGACAATTATTAAACATATCGTACGGTAATGAAAGAGAACTTCGACGATAATGAATACCAATTTGTGATAATTTTTTAAAAAAATAGTGACGAATAAATCGAACATGATTAATAAGAGGAAATAAAATACATTGGAATATTATTGGCAGTATATGTAAACGTATAAATTTTATATAATTATTATTACTAGTTAAACCACGAAAAGCACGATCTGTTGTATGTACGAGATTTTGTGCTACACGTTGACGTTCTTCATTGTATGTATCGAGTAATTGATCATCATTTATGACTCGTTTTTTCAATACAAGTGCTAATTTCCAGCCAAGATTAAATGCATCTTGAAGACCAGTATTCATACCTTGACCACCGAAAGGACTGTGAATACTACAATAGTAGAAAACAAAAGTCAAAACCACAAGATAAACTAAAAGCATAAAAACATCGATAAAACCGAGGTAACCCTACTCAAAAGAAAGAGTACAACAGAAGAGAAGTGGCGGAAGGTAAAAAAGCTTGGCACAATACTTGGAGACGGGGAGGAAATGCGCAGAAGAAAACAACTATAACTGTAGTGCTAAAAAACATGTGCAGTGTGTGGCGGAGAAAAAAACAACAAAATAAGTGAGAGAAAACGAATTAAACTCTACAATGCCTACACCATACCGTTTCTTACATACAACGTGTGTACTTGGGCGCTAACAAAAGCAGAAGTCAACGAGCTCAAAACGTTCCATCGAAAACAACCCCATTCAGTCATTGGAGTGTACTAGCCGAATATAATATCAAAGAAAGCCTTGTATAAACGATGCAATACAAGTGAACTCGAACTAAAAATACGCGAGACGCGCCTAACAATGTCGAACAAAACACCAGCAAAATTCTCGATACTTCAATATTTCAACAACAACACATCAAGTGGCTTCAGAGGCTGACCAAGAACAACACTGCCCATTCTTATAGATCAAGATCTAAAACTCGTCGAAGAATAGCTTACCGACTCAACTCGAATTACCACAACAACTCAAGTCAGTCGAAGATCTAAAGAAGCTTGAAACGATTGCGAAGTAAAGAAAGAAATGAAAGCAAATAATGGCTAATATGCATGCTCTCAGACAGGCTCAACAGCTCGAAGAGGTCAAAACGCAATAATCAATTAAAAAACAAAAAATTTCTATTACAGAATTGTGAACTACATTGATACAATCACTTACTGTGCAGCATCACCTAATAGAAAATAACATTTTCTAAGACGAAATTCTAGAGCATATCGATGATGACAATTATATGTGGATATCCAATGATTATTGAATAATTCAACATTAATATTTGATCGTTTTGAAAAATCTTTTTCAATCTTCTCAAATGTAACAATAGATTTTCCATCACGAAGTTCTTCTGGCATTGTACCAATTATACGCCAACGATTATTGATTAAGGGAAAAAATGCAATTAATCCATTTGATGAGAAGACAAAAGTCGATTCTTGACGTGGAAATTTATTTTCATCATCATTAAAATTTATCTCACAATCGATAAGAAAAAATGGTTCCAAATATGTTGTACCTGGAAAAGCGACATTCAATTTTTTTCTCACCGTACTATGAGCACCATCACATGCACAAATATATTTTGTTTGAATATTTACGAATTCATCCAGAGACCTCTTTAATGTAACACAAACACTATTATCGTTGTTTTGAGTAAAATTTATCAATTCCGTGGATCTTTCAACGATATGATGATATTTTTCTTTTAAATAATTTTCTAATATTTGTTCTGTTCGATATTGTTCAATGACAAGAAGATAAGGAAATTTTGTTAAATCATCTTTTTGAAATAGAGTATAATCAAGTTTACCATAATATTTACCATTAAAAATCATATTAAACCCATTTAATGTGATACCTTGCTCAAAAAATTTGTCTACTATTTTCATTTGATCAAATATTTCCAAAGTGCGAGAGTGAATAACGAGTGCTCGCGATTGTACACTTGGTTCTATATTTTTTTCAACAATTCGAAAATTAATGCCATGTATGGCTAATTGACAACCGAGCATCAAACCGGTTGGACCAGCACCAACAATAAGAACATCAGAGTCAATAGTGGACATATTGGTGTTCTAAAATAATATGTTCTGTTAAGAACTGTGAATAAAACTTGGATAATTAGAGCCATTTAAGGGTACCTCTCTCCCTCTTTTTTGACTCTCTTGAAAACCGGAAAAGCCGATGTTTGATTGGGATAGGTGTGCACCAGTTGCAGTTTTTTTACCAGTTAACTGTACTTGTAAAACTGTAACTGCTGATAACTGTACATAAATATTCTAGAGTGAGATTTGCATACATTTTAAGAATAGAGACATTTTTAAAATGTATGCAGATCGTACAAGACTAATCACTCTAGAATATTTACCTGCATTTATGAGCAGTTACAATTTTGCAGTTAACTGTAAGTGGTGCATGATCGGGGTGAAATTTATACTAGAGATAGAACATCGAAAAAGAAAATCAGTTTATTTTTGCTCAGAATTTTTTGACAGGTTCTCCTATGGGTTTTCTAGAAAATTCGAGTTTTTACATCCAATCACATTACGATCCATCGAAAAAAAAGCATTTTTTGGATATCTTGAAAAGTCAAGTATATTTTTTCAAAAGAAAAAAAAACTAACCTGAGATAGAGTCTGAAATATCTATGGTAAAATTTTCACCTTGATCGGATCATTGTTCCGAGGAGTCGTAATGTGTCTGAATGAAAACTGGTCAAGAAAACCCATAGAAGAACTTGTCAGAAAATTCTGGGCAAAAATACATCGATTTTCTATCCCTGGTATAAATTTCACCTCGATCAAACACCGGCTTCCGGTTTTTAAGCGGGGCAAAAAGTAGGAGGAGGGGGGGGGAGTTGCCCTTTACAGCTCAAGCTGATCGTGTTGATCTACTAGTTTTCTATTCTTTTATCAGGAAAGTAGAAGTATCAAATCTATTGTACCTAAATAAATAATTTTTCGTGTTCCGAGAATAAAGTGAAAAAAATCGTTGTGAAAAATGGACGACAAAGATTTCTTCAATCAGATTAAATGATAGAAAGCTCGAATTGGTCTTAAATCGAAGCTAAAGATTGTGATGATAGTCTAACAAAGCCAGATTTCTCATTTTGATTACCAGTGCTGTGATCAAGCAAAAAAAACAGGCGCCATATCCGGAGCTGTTGATTACAATTGTTTTCATTAATCAATCTTTTCATGACAAGGATTTTTAACTAAGAAAAACGTCTAGACAAAATATCAAAAAATCGATTTATCAAATGGTTCTCCTCTCTACTCCCCACATTTGAGAGATATCATCACAACATTTAACGTCTCTTTTTCGCTCTTATCGTAGTGGTATCTCGCAAACCGGAGTCAGGTACTACGAAAAAAGTTTTTGAAATGATCAGTATTCGCTGCAATTGTGCCCCGAATTGGGCTTGCAGTTATGAAGATAGATTTCTAGCAGGTAACTCTTAAATAAGAAAAATTTTCGTTGTCCGTTACAATTGTCTAATAGACAATCAGCGCGTATATACTCAAGTTCAATGTTTTGCTTACAAGTCAGTCACATAAAGAACAAATCTTAGCGTTTGATTCATACGGCTCTACGGAGAAATGGACGATAGTCCAACACTCCCAGAGTGGAAAAATACTAACAATTCGATCAATTACACGTTCATCAAGTATTTTCAGCGAAATAGCAATATATTCACTATCATCGGGTCATTCTACTCTGAAAGTGTTGTACTATCGTCCATTTCTTCGCAAAGCCGTGTGAATCGAACCTTAAGATTTGTTGTTAGTGTGACTAAGGATGTGCGGTAACTGGTTAATCTGTTACCGCGGTAATCTCGTTTTTGGGTAAATTCATCTTACCGTTACCGAGGTAAATTTCGTACGGCAAAAAATCTTCTATCGTTACCGATTTTTTGTTTCAGTAAAAAAACAGTTAACATTCATTTTTAGAGGTAGTTTAGAGGTAATTCATATCACTGGCGGTGATTCACCACACGATCAAAATTAAAAGGGAATAAAGAAATAAAAACAAAGTTGTAAAACTGCTTGTAACTACTTGTTAAACTGTAACTGCTGATAACTGTACATAAATATTCTAGAGTGAGATTTGCATACATTTTAAGAATAGAGACATTTTTAAAATGTATGCAGATCGTACAAGACTAATCACTCTAGAATATTTACCTGCATTTATGAGCAGTTACAATTTTGCAGTTAACTGTAAGTGGTGCATGATCGGGGTGAAATTTATACTAGAGATAGAACATCGAAAAAGAAAATCAGTTTATTTTTGCTCAGAATTTTTTGACAGGTTCTCCTATGGGTTTTCTAGAAAATTCGAGTTTTTACATCCAATCACATTACGATCCATCGAAAAAAAAGCATTTTTTGGATATCTTGAAAAGTCAAGTATATTTTTTCAAAAGAAAAAAAAACTAACAGAGATAGAGAGAATAGAGATAGAGTCTGAAATATCTATGGTAAAATTTTCACCTTGATCGGATCATTGTTTCGAGGAGTCGTAATGTGTCTGAATGAAAACTGGTCAAGAAAACCCATAGAAAAATACATCGGTTTTCTATCCCTGGTATAAATTCCACCTCTATCTAACACCGGCTTCCGGTTTTCAAGCGGAGCAAAAAGTAGGAGGAGAGGGGTGGAGCTGCCCTTTACGGCTCAAGCTGATCGTGTTGATCTACTAGTTTTCGGTTAACTCATCTTATCGTTACCTTGATAAAAAGGCTTTTACCGTTACCGATGGTAAATTACCGGTTACTGCACATCCTTAAGTGTGACTGGGTTATAAACAATAAATACATTGAACCAAAGTCATACACTTACTTAATAGTTATCAAATATCTGCATGAGAAAAAAAGAAAAATATTTATTTGCTATGGACTCTGAACATCTCGAATTCTACGGCATACATAACCCATGCGTTTATTCATTTATTGCAAAGAACTGTCTGTGTCATACTTACAGTTAAGAGAATCTAATCGATGTGTCAGTATAAGAGCTGTACGTTACATAAAATAGTCTTTTATTGCCGTTTATTCTACTTGCGATATCTTTTTCTCGTCCAAAATTCTTGTTTAACCTATCCACTTATTTCATGCACATAGAACATATGTATGTGCAATCTTTTCATTTGAATAAAGTAAACATAAATGAGTTCACTACCAAAATGAAGAGAGATAACAAATTTCATATTCGAAGCTAATCTATAAAATTTAAAACTAGATAATCCGTAGTTTATTTAGTTGTTTTATCGCGATGGCCGATAAGGAGTTCATTTCTAATGTGTTATCACGATAACAGTCTAGTTATGTGGAGATATGTTTTATATCACTAAAACTTTCGATATTACTCATTTTATCGAGGCAGACATTAAGTTAGTCGAGATGAAATAGACGATATCACGATAATACGCCCAAAATGAACGTACATGTTTTTAATCAAAAATTGTGATGAATGTCGATATGTTTTTGTATCGAATAGACGGTGATATGAGAAATCAGCGTCGTAAACTGAATCGAATTCTATATATTTCGAAACGTTTTGTTGATTTTCTTTTTTGGTAAAAATTTCAGCCACTTTTCAACTTAAAATTCCAGAAAAGCTCCAAGTAGCCGGATACCCTAACAAAGTACACCATTCGATTTAGTCTGCGACGCTGATTAAAAATATGACACTTTTATTAAATAAAACATGAGTTTTGATGAATAAAATTAAGAATACCGGTAGAATTTCGATTTTTGCGCTCCTGATCTAAAAAATATGAGCTTTCGTGATGACAAAGCACGGTGGAAAAAAAATTGACTCCATCTTTTCAAAGAAAAAATTAGATTGGTTTGCAAAATTGTTTGCAAAAACGATCACAGTTTCAAACTAAAAATTATATATGGTTAGATGCACAATAAAAGTCTCTAACTTTGAAAAATGCTGTTTAGCTTTTTCATACTTTCAAAGTTTTAAATCCGGCAGGGTTCTTTCTCCAGTACAGACAGAGCCGAGTTTAAAAGTTTCGGAACTTTTTATAGCGGGAAGTCTATGGCTGACTATTTTTTTTGCTTTTTCTATATTCGTATAATATACCGCTCGATTTTGCTTTGCCTGAGGATCAAGAATGTTATCTTATTTTTACAAAAGGACGTAATGAAAATGAGAAAAATCAATTTTAAGACCAAAACGATCAATAACGTATACGAAGCTTTTTCAATGTTGAATTTGTGTTTTTATTAATACAGCTGGTTTCGAAGGCTCAAATTATGTTGTTAGACACAGTTAAGCATCAGGCAATTTTCGACAAAGTTGGGGAGTGGTACTGTAGTTTTTTGACCTGTTATAAAAGTTTTAGTGAAGCATATGAAAAATGAAAATTTCAAATTTTGCAAATTTTTGCGAAAAATATATTTTTCTCAAACAACAACCATGTTCTTCTAATTTTTTATCGCTAGTTTATAGCGCATTTTCCACTTTACAAAATCTAGTATAAACAATATCTGCACTATACTTTCTTACTGAGTTGATAAACGGTTTTCATCTCATGTCAGTAAATGGTCAAACTTTTTAAAAAGTTACTTTTTGAGAAACGATCACAGTTTCAACCAAAAATTATATATAGTTAGATACATAGTAAAATTTTCTATCGAAAATGCTATTTAGCTTTTTGATACTTTCAAAGTTTTAAATCCGGCAGGGCCCTTTGTTTTACAACCGCTTATTTTGTTACAGAAAGGCCCACCTCGAAAACTTGGACTGCCCCTTGCTACGCACGCAGTTCTCGAGACTGTCTCTCTGTAACCTTTTCTCAACTCGAGCAGTTGCAACAGCGAGCAAAAACACAAGAAAGGAAGAAAACATGTTGTGTTATGATAGAATGAAGTTGCGATGAAACTTCACAACAGTTTGTATTAGATAAGCTCAGGTGAGCATCTGGTTTCTTCCAACTAAGAAAAAAATATTTCCCCGGGGTTGTGTCACTCAACTAATAAAAAGACTATTATCTTCCACACTATGCGCACATGCATGCGAAAACGTACGAGAAAGAATTGACACTTTTTGCTAGGGACCTGCGGTTTTCAGCACTTGGAAGAAAAACGTTACCTTTATATCACTGTGTAATATTCACGGCCCTACCACCATCTACTGGAGCCGCCGAGCGGACAAAGTTTTTCCCGTTGAGTTGTTTTTCGTTTTAAAAATACCCAGAACTTTCTATCTGACTATTTTTCTGCAAGCGCTAAAAATCATATAACAGAAGTTATTAGATGCAAAGTGAAGATCAGTAGCAAGCAAAAATTTAGACAATGTTTATCTCTCAACCAGCATTTTCCATCTTGTACGTCTAAAATCAAACCTATGTTGAACATGCAATCGGTTCCTAACAAGACTCTTTGATTGAATTTGCGAGCTGGAACAGCCGGATGTCTGAAAATTTGTCTCGCTAACGTAATATCAGCTTCGACCCAACCGACGTGTTCAATAGAACTACCTTTTGGACGTACAATATCGGCTCTAGAATAAGGAAAAACAACTTCAGTTCCTTTCAAAAGCTGCCATTAGTCTAAACTGACAATACTAACACCAGCACCTAGAAATGTCTATGATACCAAATAATTTTCGTCTGGCGGACGCACAATCCCTTTTGATGGTATAAAAACAAGTTGAAGTATTAGAAGAGTGGTATTCTCTTTTATTTTGCTTTCTAATTTCAAAATCGTAGCAGCAAAGCCTTTTGATTCTGTTTTAAAGAGAGAATCCTTTCCACTGCAGTTTTTTCTCCTGCTCTAGTTTTCTCTTTTGTTTCTTATTATTTTTTGGTGCTTTTACACTAGAAATTATCTATTTTGATCAGATATTGTCGTTTTTGAAGAACGAAGAAGAAGATTTTTCTGCGGATAAATTCTCAATAAACGTTAAATTAATCCCCATTTTTTGTTCAAAAGCCACTGATTTAGCTGCTGACGGAGTTTCCCACATTTCTGACAAAGAAGAAGAAAACGCTGTAGAATCGATAACAGGTCGAGAAACCTCCTTCCCATTACGATCGGGCTTTAGAAATCAAGATAACGATTTCAAAGCTTCGATTTTTCTTTATTTTTTGCTTTATAACTCTCTCTATCGTCTAGAAACTAAAAGAACATCAAAGCAAAGAAAAATGACGTAAAAGAGAACGGAGAAATAGCGGCATCTTTGATGTCTATTATTGAGTATAGTGTAAGTTACCATGAAAGAAAAACCCACAGCGGAGCCCACGTATCGACAAAATGCGGGTATTACGATGAGATATTTGCGCCATACAACGTAACTCGCTGCGATGGTTCAGAATATCTAACTTTCAAAAATTCCATTTCTCCAGAAAAAAGCCTTCAAATTTTGATATGTACCGTTAAAATCGTTTTCTGTCCAAAAGTCATAGATGTCGAAGTACGGAATTTATTCCTAGAGCCATTTTACGCCTAGAACTAGGTTCCACGAGTCAAACGATATGTACTAAGTTACATAATTTTTCGACTGTCTTATCTTCTAACTTTCTGGTGTTCTCAGTCCTTTCTACTATTACACTTTCACATTTTCTGTTTTACACGACTTTCTGATATATCACAATGTGAAATAATTAAAACAATAAAGGGCAAAAAGATCAGAAAGTCAGTAACTCAGAAGATTGGAATATGAAATAATCAAAGGATATGAAGACGAACGGGTGAGCAGATCTGAAAGTCCGAAGATTACATTACAAGCATCTTAGGGAACTGGCGTTTTGGTATGGTGAAGATGAGTTGCAGTAGAGAAATTGACAGAATGAGAAGTAAGTTAGAGATGTGCGGCGTATAAGGCAGTGTGACTCGCGGAATAAATTTCACATTTGGACAGCTCTCTAATCCTTTGAAATATTGACTTCGAATCAAGTAAAGTTTCAAATAAAGAATTATATACTGATTACTTGAAGAAAAGAAGAATACCGGAATATGACCCATTGAGCGCTGAACGCAACTAACAGACAAAACGCGTGGCCGTTTTGTGGCCGAAATGAAATACTCTTTTATATAAAATAAGGAAGCCAAAATCTGGAATAAAGTGCAGGTTAATAAACATCAGAATCTCTAATTATTTACGCTGAATGAAGTGAGAGATATAGAGAATAACTAGAACGAAAGTCACATTCGACAACCCAATTTCTATCTAGCCAAAATTTTGTTTTGTATGTCTCGCGCAGACGATCTATAGATTTTTGCTTATAATCTTTAACATGTAAATGAATATGTTTTAAAGTTTGTACTGTTTCTGTCGATACTATATGTTCCCAGTTGTGATGGTCAACGGTGTGCTCATTACTAGATGATAATGAAAATGTTTTTAAGTTAGGAAAATATCTTAACAGATATTTGATATGCGGCCATTCAAAGTACCATGTATAACCAACGGTATTCAAGTATTTTACACTTGGTAAACAAATTTTCAGTGTGTTGTATAAGGACGGAACAGAGTGCGATGTTAATGAATGTAAACAATTGAAAGTTTCTAATGGATACTTTTGAAAAATTTTATCTGAATAGATGTGTAATTTCAATGATATTAAACGATTATGAATGCGCGGCAGAATTGTATTTGAATAATAATCGCAATTTGTTGACGTTAAAGATGCATGCATCGGTATTTTAGCAATGAGAGCATTTAACCGGTTGTTGATATTGTAAAATGAATAATAAATGTCATCAGCCATCATAAACTCAAAGATCTCATAAAAAAGTTCGTTGGAAAGGAGTAATAGTGACATTTTCGATAATGATGAAGCGAATGAACTTTCTTTACTGCGTAATCGATAATTAGAAAACTGGTTGATCGTTACCAAGAAGAAAATGATGTAACTATTGTAAAATATACTTCAGTTGATTCTGTTCACATCGAAACGGACGATAAATATAATTTTTACCTTTACATTTTTCGTTCTTTTTTACACGTCATGTACACATTTCTATTCATATGACAAATAAAATAGAAAAGAGGAAAAACCCTATGAAAATAATTTAATCATGTTTATTGATAAAAACAATAGTTTGAGGATAGGCATAGTTTGGTTTGTAATGCTGATATGTCAAATGGTCTTAGTATAACTAGATCCTGTAGCTGTTTACTCCAGATAATGGGATGTAAGCTACTCTGTGTTCAGCTCAGTCATTGGAGGATATAATAGATCAACAACAATATTTGGTATTGTCCGAGTGTGCCTTTTATATTGTAATTGAATAAGCTAACACAAAAAGAAACTATCCCTTAACTAGAAACAAACTTCACACAAAACGATTGTCCACGTCCGACACAAGATGACGAAAAAAAGATGCTTAACATACTAAATATCATCCAGTCTGGTTGAAGCTTACTCAACAAAGGCAATCAGACTATGGTCATTCTGAAACGAATGTTATAGGCGCGTCTACACACTGCTGCAAAACATTTTTGCAAACAGACGCGTCTAAACGCATGTTTGTAATGATCTTTCAAAACGCTTTTTCTTGTTCTCTAATGATCTTTCAAAACGCGTTAAGAAGCGTCTGTTTAAAAAAATAGTTTTGAAATCGCGTCTGAATGCGTTTTCTTAAGGATCATTTCTTACGAGGGAATATATGTAACTGACCAATCGTTTTTTTAATGAAATCTAGTGGAGTATAGGTAAAAAATGGTGCTGAATCCGAATATCGGTATGAGACGGGCCGCTAGACCTTGTGAGTACCGGATTTATGGGAAACCAGGTTTTCAGAGCCAGAAACTTTTTGTTCCAAAAAATTTTTCTGATCTATCTGGGATTTTTTAAAGTGTTTTTGAAGGTTTTACAAAGCTACAGGCTCCGTCAGAAAACCTCAGCGTACGAAAAAGAGAAGAAAAGTCCGTCTGACGGGCTGTGGAAGGGTTCCCAAATTCTGAAAACTAGTCTTTTATAGGCTTCTCGATGTGCTCTACAATCGAGACAGATCAGAAAAAATTTTTGAAACAAAAAGTTTCTGGCTCTGAAAACGTGGTTGCCCATAAATCCGGTACTCACAAGGTCTAGCGGCCCGTCTCATGCCTATATTCGGATTCAGTACCATTTTTTACCTATACTCCACTAGATTTCATTAAAAAAACGATTGGTCAGTTACATATTTTTTTTTTTCGCGATGCTATTTATTGATACGCTCTCGTAAGCGCTTGCAAAAGTAATGAAAAAAGTAAAAATACAAAAAGTTTTGTTTACAATGTGGGTTATTCTCTCCTTCTACATAGCTCAGCCCAAGACTAGTTTGCAATAACATAAAAAATTAACATACAAAAAACCAGAAAGAAAAAAGGAAAGAGAAATCTAGAACCGATTTACCTAAGCGGACTAGTATCTCAACTCACAGTTATAGTTGTCTAGAAATGAAAGCCATTCGAGAAGATAACATTTATGATTCTTGATCATCTTTTTTACACGCTTTAGTCTAAAAAAGTGATCTAACCCAAGTTTCTTTCTATCGACTGCAAGGGAATCCCAATAAAAAACGATTGGTCAGTTACATATGTTCCCTCGTAAGCCGTATGTACGTTAGTCTCTTTCGTCAGATTGATATATTTGTAAGAAAAAAAAAAGCGAAAGGTAAAAGAGCTTGGCACAATACTTGGAGACGGGAAGGAAATGCACAGAAGAAAACAACTATAACTGTAGCGATAAAAAACATGTGGAGTGTATGGCGGAGAAAAACAACAAAATAAGTGAGAGAAAACGAATTCAACTCTACAATGCCTACACCATATCGATTCTTACAAGAGGAATTGTATAAAGACAATTATCTTTAATACCTCGAATAAGAACGCGTGTATCAATGAATTTCTTTATATACAATGATGGTATCGAACTAACACTTCCAGAGGAAGTATGACGTTGCATTTTGTTTACTGAATCTAAAACAGCTAAAGCAAAAAAAAACTCCGGATATACACATTTATATCAGAATTGTTCACAGAAGCAAAATGCGAGAACCAATATAAAAGAGCGGAGCTTTAAAGTTTAAAAATGTTGCGTATTGTAGGACGGCAAAATGTGATACGATTTTACAGACTGGGCTAAGCTCGGTCGCTGGATTTTTTACTTTTTCTCTAAAATTATCTTCAGAATAATGTAATCGGAATAGTTGCCGCCTTAGCTGATCTACGAACTTCTAGTGTCTCTTAGTCCCAGAATAAATGACCAATGGCTCCAAGTGAAAACAGGCGCTTGAAAACTTCGACAAAAAGGAGACCCAGGCCTACCATCGCAAATAGTTCTACTTAGTTCACACCCAGTTTTAAAGCTGCTGTTTTAGTGTACTGAATTCCCTTAAGAAGGCGGATCTTCTGACAAAATCTCGCATATTCTAAAAAGCTTATTTAGAAATTTGAACGAATAAACAAAGAAGCGTCTTTGACTAGCCAACCATAATGCAATATATTTAGCGCTATGAGCTTTAGTACATTATTCTGTTCTGGTCGTCTTCTATGTTCGCTGTAACTTAAGTGACTTCATACAATAAAACAAATCTTACACACAAAATAAAACAGTTTTTATATGGGAATTTTAATACATTTTCATGGTGAGAAGTCTATTATACTTGTATGCATTTTCGTTTGATTTTAAGAGCAACTTTTAGGGACGAATATTTATTTTACAAAATAGACATTGACAAACTACAAAGCAAACTGCCAGCTGGTTGAATGTCAAAGTAACTTGTTTTATAATTTGTCTTCCTGTTCTAGACCACATGCTCGAATCTCGCTGACAACGTCATCATAGATATGCGCTTCTTTCTGGAGAATCCTACCCTTCCCATATCGATATAGAATGGACATGCTAAAGTACATCAACTCCTTAACTATGACTTAAAATAAGTGTCAAAACAATATTAAAAATACTTTTGAAATACTTTAAAAAGACCCATTTAAACACGTCCAGCATAGACGCGTCTTGACGCTTGTGGGAAAGACGCATTTTGTCATCTGTCGAATATTCACATCGTATATGAAATAATGTAGCACTTTCATATTGACCACTTCTATGTGGGGACTATTTTGAGGGTGAAATGGGTTTAGGGTATGAGATTGTGTGCACCCATGACACGTGTTTCTGCTTTGCCGAGCGTCATCAGGTAGTTTTACGAAGTTTTAGTGACTTGAGTATGCTGCGATCCAGTGGTATAGACTTACGTATATTGCAGTGGATGGTAGTTTGTCTTTTGAAGGTGGATCGCCGCTCAGATTAAAGGTGTACTTTGTATCTAGAAGAGTTAGAAGGAAGAAGTATAGACTATTGCATAGAATGTACAGTAGCCAGGCAGTTGTGAAACTGAAAAAATGGGATTAAAATGAATGGTCATAAACAAAATAAAATAACGATGCGAAACGGACACATAATGCCATAAAATGTTTTTGTTGCCTCTGCAGATTATTACCCGTCAATCGTAAAAATTACAAAGTATATTTGAAAGTGAGTATTACGCCGAAGGAAAAAAATCATCCGAAACTGATTTCTTTTTTCGCTTCTAGAAGTTCGTCGTGGTGGTGATGGTATAAATTAAAATGTGCTGAATGCGGCTTCGTATCGGTTTCTTTTTAAAATTTTTTTGTTTTTGTTTTGTAAGTAAATATTTAAAATTGCGTTTTTGGAATATTTTTTGCTTAATTTGATTTGTGTATTTCAGTTAATATAATGCACAATATGTATGCAATAAAATGTGAATATAATAAGTTACAAAGAATGAAGAAACAATGACTGGTCCATCCTCATTCAAACTGACACAGTAGTTGAACAGTCCTAACATAGAAAGGCAGAAGAAATTTTGAGCCCTTCATACTTCTAATAAGTACTAGTGGTATTCAAAGCAGAATTATCACTCAATCACTAGATTCAGACAAAGATAAATCTTTAAAAGTCACACCTATTTCGTGTCCATTGTAAAAAATAAGATTTCGGTAAATTTCGGTATAGTACTGATTGAAAAGCTCATTTAGCTCATGACTGAGAAAAATTACTCTTTTCAAAATTGCAACATACTTTCAACACAAATTAGACCGGATGTAAACGCAGGCTTGCTCGAAAGAACTTATTAGCAGGAAGAAGCTTTTTACGAAAGCGTAAAGTCGGAAAGTACATGCCCATAAAGGGACAAAATGCTCACCATAGCGTAACGAAAAAGTTTGGAGTATATCTATGAAATCCTTAATCTTGAAAAATGAAAAAAAATTCGATTCAAAACTTATTATGAATCTTCGTCCCTCGTTTCTCATTTCTTTATATCATTGTTGGAGAAAATATTCTGTAAAGGACCGTTTTCCAAGATGAAAACGACTGCGTTACTGGGAAAAGTATACACTACGTTCTTTTTTTGCTAGAATTTACAGCAGTTGTTAAAACAAGACTTCTTTTAGTGTATTTCCAAGCAGTATACAAAAAAGATTTCAACGTTTTTGAATCCATTGCAGGCAGAAATGCGAATCTTCTGGCGTATGAACGACGATAGCATTGCGCGATGAGAATCTCAAGGTTCGAGCGACCAGTGTTTGATCAGCTACAGGAGTTTAAGTCTTGAAGAAAAGTCATCGGATGACAAGTGCCTAGATGTGCTTCGCGATGCTAAATCCGAAAATTGCATCGGTGAGATTGAAAAATGAAAAGATCAGGAGATAATCGAGATTTTTCTGAAAAATCGGTTTTTCGAGGTTTTTGACGCCTTCACAGTATTTTGAGGTTTTCTACATGAAAATTCGCTGAAATCGAAAAACTAAGGCCAGATTCGTGATCAGCAGCATCCAGCGAATCAGAATATATGTTTGAAAATTCAAAAGCTTTTCCACTTAATTTTTGAAGTAGCGGCGACTTAGATACATATACTCTCTGTTATATGATAGTTTCATATTCTTTCTTTCAGGCAGACTGAATAATACTGTTCTCAATTTTCTTTCCAATCCAGTTACCGGTAAATTTATTTACCGGTGAATAAATTCACGGATACGAATTTGGACGGCTTCCTTAAAGCATAAAATACTGACTTTTTAAAAGCATGAAAGTTGTTCTTCTTGTTGCTGTTTATCAACTAGTGAAACGAAACGGCTTTATTTTTTATTTAGTCACGAAACAAACACAAATGATAAAGAAAATTGAATTTGAGTAATAACTTTATTGAATAATAGTAAAAAATCTCTTCTTGAGAAGAGAAAAGACAGAACAGATTGAGGTTCACTAAAAACAAATTCACTTTTAATTATAGGAGTGATTCTGACAATTATTGCTTTTTTTGACAAACCCTTTTTTCAGGAAACCTTTTTTAGAGTAATATCTGAGAAACTAAGCAAGTCATTCGATTTCTCGTACCAAAAAACCTATATTGCGAGAGTTTGGTTGGATTTGAATGATTCTCCAACATTTTATGCATACCTTTAGTTGAACTATCGATTGATATAGTCAAGCCTTCCCAGCTTTAAGTCGTGTATAAAGCGGATGGGCCTGTATGGAAGTACTCTTTGAAGTATATTCCTGTGAATATCGCTATTTATCATTTAAAAAAGCAAGTATTTGCAATGATAAGACAAACGCGAGTATTGTTTGAAATACAATTTAGTAGAAATATAACAACTATTTATTTCAAGCAGTATTAGACTTGTGGTGCAAAAAAAATAAAATAATTTTCATTACAACATTGTTTTCTGATTTCGTATGATTTCTGATCACTAGCGATGGATTTTTGCCTTTAAATCATCAATAATCATTATATCTTCGTTTTCTTAAAGCGTCAATAATCGTAAATAGTAACTTTAATCTCGCACGTGAGTAGATGGTG
>CAJNOQ010004301.1:0-17831 GCA_905250885.1 Didymodactylos carnosus | reverse complement strand
GACGTGTAAATGACGGCCTTAATCCTGAATACAAAAAACTAGATAGGTTTGTAAAACTGCATGCCGGCACTTCAGAGGGCTGGTTTGGGACATTCCTACTGAACAGGCTTTTAACTTCGAAATTGATCAAACGCCAGTTTTATATTCAGTTTTCAACACTGAAGCCGAAAAAGTTGTTCGAAAACTTCTAAACAATGTAGAGCCGAGATATTAAAGGATTTTTCGACTTTTTACGTCCTTCACGTTTTCAAATTTTTTATCATGAAAAAGATTTTTTCCAAAAAGTAAAAGATACATTGCTTAACGAGCTCGATGCGCAATTTATCCAACGATGTATAAATGAAACGAAAAAAAATAGTGTTGCAAAAAATAAATTGAAGTACGGCTAAAACGCGTAATTGTCACGCTCAGTTGCGATGGGTTGAACGATAAAATGCACTACTGACGTGGTCAAAACAATCTTAGAAAACGCATTTTACATACTAAACAAGTTTTTGCAGAAATCGCAATGGTACCTTTCTTGGATCAATTTTACGAAAATCAAAGACATTTTCCTATCGTTTTTTTCCGCTTAGTTTGACAGAAGGCACTCGATTGTATAAGGCTACATGCAAATCAAATTTATATAAGTCTTTTTACCGGTAAAAACACAACGATAAAACCCACCGGAAAAGAAAGAAAAAAAAATAATGTAATCCCGTCACGACATGTAATTCAAACATTTTTAAGTGAAAGTAAATAGATGATTCGAAAGTTCTTTTTATGCTCTACAACTGTTATATTAGATTTTTTTCCGAATATGTCTTGCTTTAGAGTATTTTTTAAAGTTTATAGAGAATGCAATGGAAGTGGTTTCAAGAAGTTTGGAGGAGGTGCAAAAAAAACACGTTCGACGAAAGGCTCTAAAGCAAGGATTTTGCATTGTAGAAGCCAAACGGCAGAAACTTAGTGGAAAACGAAAAAAGCAGGTTGCGACTACCGTCAAGACTCCTCCAAACTCCTTGAAATCACTTCCATTGGATTCGTGATGCTTTTTTACCTATAAAAACACTGTTTCAAAAATTCTGAGTTGAATTTTCGAACGGAGAGGCAAAATCAGCTGGCCGATTTTCACTGTACTATAGGTCGCACTTTTTCTTTCCTACCTCCTTTTTTTTATTAACAAAAGAAAATTTTTTCTTTTTCTTTACAACAAAAAAGAGTAAAGATATAATGTATATTTTTTCTTTTTCTTTACAACAAAAAAAGAGTAAAGATATAATGTATATTTTTTCTTTTCTAAGTAAAAGGAAAGTGGCACCTTTTCTCTTCCAAAAGAAAGAAAAGCGAAATCTTTTCTTTCTTTTGGAAATGAAAAGGTGCCGCTTTCCTTTTTCTTAGGAAGAAAAGATATGTATTATATCTCTACTCTTTACTTTTGAAATAAAAGATACCACTTTATCGTTACTCAGGAAAGGAACGGGAAAGTGCTACCCCTACTGTGAACCATAAAAATGCTCTAGCACAGGAACGAAAAGGAATTGAGAAAGGCGCATACATACTTTTTTAGAGGGCTAGCTACTGAAGATTTCCATCGCAAAATATCGGCTCTATCTCTCTTTGAAACAGACTTAGCTATTTTCGAAGGCAATCTCGAGCTTTTTTTCTCGTCAAAGTCTCACTCGATTTTTTGAGTCGAAAATTTATTTAAAAAATTGGAAAAAAATATTTTCTAAATCAGTTTTTCAGGTAGATTTAGGAAAAAAACTTTCAAGTCTTTCAGCGTTTAAAAACTGTAGCTTCTTTCCTACAACAAGCGTCTTTTTCTGAACACTGGCTCTCTTCAGTTTTTTGCCTGTTTTGACGTCAAAAAATAACTTTTTCTCCAAAAAAAAAAAAGACATGGTTAGATTCAGTTCGACGAGCTGCACCTACCTATGTAAAAAAGTCGAAAAACTAAAAAGCGCTTCGATTTTGAATTTCCTTAACGTTACCACGATTGAAGTTGTGTAATACTTTAACGGTTAGTATCACTCTTAACCAGTAGTATACAAGCGACCTCTATTTATACGAGGATTCGCACTTCTTTTTATGCCCATGATACTGCTATGGTAGATAACTAATAGATAGTTTTTACTGGGGTTAGATAATTCACCAATGTACGAATGAATATGCAGCAAGTTTATGACACAAAGATAATCCTTATACAGACAACAGACAAAATCGAACAAATTTCTTTTTCTGCAGAAGTGAAATTTGTTTGGTTCTGTTCTATTGTCTGTATAAGGATTATCTTTGTGTCATAAACTTGCTACATATTCATTCGTACATAGAAGATTTTTAATTATTCGAAGCTGCATTACCATGCGTCTTAGATCTTGAACAAATTTTGTGCACTAGAATAACTCATAAGATGAGATTTTCATTAAATTCTAACAATACAAAATACAATTTGTATACTTGAAAGTATAGAACACAAGACATACCTATTAGATGTTGTTTTATCGATTCAAGACTGTAAAGACTGCTTCGCCTCTTAAACAGTCATAGTACGTGGTCAGACAGATAAGTGTATCCGCTTTAATGTCACAATGCACCCAAATATCAGAAAAGTAATTCTCAAATTCACTGGATGAAAGTTTTCAGTTTAAACAGACCATAAATAGTATTTCGACACTGCACTTTAGTGGTGCCCTCAGCGAATATCTCAGTAACGATGCTTGGCCAGAAGAAAGAAATATGAGAAAATGGAATATTATTTATGGTCTGTTTAAACTTTTACCAGTGAATTTGAGGATCACTTTTCTGATATTTGGATGCGTTGGTGACATTAAAGCGGATACACTTATCTGTCTGACCACGTACCATCATTACATTAAAAAAAAATGGGAATTTTCCCAGCGAAAGAACGAAACAAAATTGTGATAAAAATACGAAATGTGTACCTGTTGTGTAAGAGAGAAAAAACACACGTTTTTGTTCTGTTCTCCAGTCGCGCACCATCTTTTTCTCTTTCGTTGTTAAATATAAACAGTCGGAGCGCCAAGCCTAAAATGCATAATAGAATAACGTTGTCCTCAAGTCAAAATCTTAAATTTTGTCCACATTATGTCTGAAAGACTATATCTCAATCAGAGAATTTATCCCTAAAATATTTTCTTAATCAAGCGCTTCCTTCTTTAGTACGCCATCTATGCAAAAATGCATATCACTGACAAAAAATTAAAGTTCATTTAGAGTTAAAGCAAAGTGCTTTTTCGTATTCAGCACACTTGTTAACCTGGAAAATTTTCTACTCTTAGCGAGGGGTACCGCCAACAAGTTAAGAAAAAATTTTAAAATTGTTTAATTTTACCATGGGGATTTTTCTGCGTCAATTTGTTTGAAAATTTCTCTTAACTTTTTGACGGTACCCTCGCTAAAAATAGAAAATTTTCCAGGTTATCAAGTGTGCTGAATACGAAAAAGCACTTTTCTTTAACTCTAAACAAACTTTAATTTTTTTTTTATCGGTGTAATGCTAAATTATCTAGATGTAACCATTACAACTATAAAGATGTATAACGAGACTTCATGATTGAGATTACTTTTTTTTATCAGTATTAATTAGATTTAAAAAGTCGTTTCAATTTAGAATGCATATATTCTCTTTAATTTCGAATGACTCTTTAATTAGGAATGATTGGCTACTGTAAACACATCAAAATATTGAGTTCACCCCATATGAGACAATAAACTGACCGTACCCAAAAGACACAATAAAATGTAGTTTTAAAAGAAATAATAAACTCTGGCGTTTAAATTGAGACAACGAATTTTCTAAACCGATGGTTGTTATAAACTGCACAAGTTTTCGGTTGCTGCGTTCTAGAGATGATAACTTTTGGAGAGGCCATTGCGGTAATATTGACGTGATAGGATTGAGACGTGGTTCTTCAACGTAACCTTAAGCTCCGTTTTTATAATGTTGCGTGATTCAGACATGTTCAGACGCTTTCGGATCAATTTGCCAAATAGATGCGTAATTATACTCAGTGTGCAAAAGTCATATATAGTGTTTTAATAGTTCTATTATTTTAATTAAAACTTTATCTCTTTTGAATTTGCTATTTTGTCTCATTTTCTCGATTGGGACATTTGACTGTATTATCTCTTTTTGAATACTAAGATTCGTTGTCTCAATTTAAACGCCAGAGTTTATTATTTCTTTTAAAACTACATTTTATTGTGTCTTTTGGGTACGGTCAGTTTATTGTCTCATATGGGGTGAACCCAATATTTTGATGTGTTTACAGTAGCCAATCATTCCTAATTAAAGAGTCATTCGAAATTATAAACAGTGTACAAAGTATGTGAAAAGAACAAACTCTCTATGCCAAATTGAGACCATATTTTATTTGTATAAGAAACGAGAGAATATATGCATTCTAAATTGAAACGACTTTTTAAATCTAATTAATACTGATAAAAAAAAGTAATCTCAATCATGAAGTCTCGTTATACATCTTTATAGTTGTAATGGTTACATCTAGATAATTTATATTCATATTCACGCAAGAAATCAATAGAAATTCAAAACAATACTTTTTACCTTTGTTACTAGCAGTCTCTGTGTGTAGTTTGCATGATATAAATCTTTATGAAGGATTGCAATCATGAATAGTCTCTCTTTATTTTTCTTTTAGTGATGTCACACAATGAGCTTTCTAATGTTATTTTCTTGTTTGCTTCAGTTAATCAAATTATTCACAGTCCTTCGCTTTCTTGGACCTATGATACGTTGTTATCATTAAGTTACCATTATATAGTTCTGCTAGATAATGATTCTAATTTTAAAGATGATGATGAGTATGAACCTAAAATATAACTGTTCTGTTTGTTGTGTTCCTTATATTGCAATATTTTGGTGTGTCTACAATAGCCAATCATTCCCAATTAACCTTTTGGTTACGGGACGCGCATATATGCGTGTTGAACTTTTGCACATTTTATCGTCATTATAATACTATTTAGACTCCATCGAAAAGACTCCTCTCTTTCATCTGCTGGAGTTATCACCAATTGAACGCTTATATGCTATTCAAAATGAAGCATAAAAAAACTATTCAATTTGGCGATTTTCGAAGTGAATTTATTCGGCAACTGATTGAAAGACATGCTCAGCCTAATAAAATTTATTCCAGACTGTTTTGGAACGAAAAACAAAAAATTCATCTTAAAATAAAACCCCGTAACCAAAGGGTTAAAGAGTGATTCGAAATTATAAACAGTGTACAAAGTATGTGAAAAGAACAAACTCTCTATTCCAAATTGAGACCACATTTTATTTGTATAAGAAATGGGAGAATATATGCATTCCAAATTAAGACCGATCGCTTTTCCTATTATAAAATTTTCACTTCCTAACGGAGATCACTTTTTAAATCTAAGTAATACTGATAAAAAAAAGTGGTCTCAATCACGAAGGAGCGATTTCGATATTTTCGCAAATTTAGCTCATATTTTCTTATACTAGTGATACAAAAATGTTGATAACTACTGCAATCTTAGTAGCATTAGAGAAATAATTTTCATCAAGCTTTGTGTATTTTGAGATTTGTCACTCGCGAGCGGTTATATTGCAAAAATTTACTATTCAGTTTTAATTGTATTGACAACAAATGGCACCGGGCGATAACACAGACTATAACTCAAAACTAGGCATGTATACTAATTATGTAAATTACAGTAATCGTGTATTTCTAGTTTTTTCCCTATATTAGGTTTTAAAGCAGCTTGGCCGCTGTTTGCCGTTGGTTGTAGTTCAATATTATTTGTTACAATTGTTACGATATTTATGTACTGCAGATATGTTGGAAGACGTCGACGTGAGTATCTAAAGGCTACCGGTACTTATATTCATTAAGTCAGCAAATTAAAAAATAATGCCTGATCATATATAAAATAGTCGAACTTTTTCTCAATTATTTAGGACCAAACTCCTTACTAAATTTAAATTTCTCATGTCATTTGGCACTGATTTTTTTCTCAGTCACAATCAAATAAGAAAAATCTTTCTAGTATAAGATTGGCAATCACTACAAATACTAGTACTATTAATTGCTAGTCATTAAATCTCGGGCAGTGTCATGGCTAAGGTAGGGGTGTGAGGGGGTGTACGCTCCTCCTGCCTTTCAAGAAAATCTTTTCTTTTTAACAATCTCTTGTCTCCCAAAAATTTCGTCAGAGCTCTTGCCCAGATTTGGTAGCGAATTGAATCAATATTTAACGAAAAACTGCTTTCTCCCACTTTTTCTCCCAAACTATTTGAGAGCAATATCTTTCTCACACGTTTTCTTCAAAGAGAAAAAAAGCTCAGATTGATAACGAAGATAATAACCAATAGATATATGTGTATAAAAGAAAATTGTGTTTTCTGACTTCTATGGCTATCTCCCAAAAAGATTTACATTCCTTCTGTTTTATTCCATCGCCACGGCACTGATCTCGAGAACATAGGATAATATCCATTCAGCCAACGCTCTTATGAATGAAGATTGAGTGAATATACTGTTATTGGTAACTTTTTTATTCATTTCAGCTGTAACCTACACAATAGAATCGCATTAATAGTAATCCCTTCCTGCGAAATGATGGAATAATTTTTTATCAACAATTTGGACTACCGGCAAAAAAAAATCAGAATACAGATGTATATTACGATTTCTCAATCACGTACGATCTATGTTCTTTTACACATTAACGATTTTGTCTTTTTCTTGTAATCTTTTGCTTCTGTATCACCCAGTGAAAGTGAAAAATATCATTTCAGTCGCAGTTGTTCCACAAAAGATCTGATATACAGCACACACTACATAAATTAGTTCAGACGATTTCGACTGTTAATGACTTTAATAACATGGGCAAGATAAAAGTTTCAGCACATTATTTTTCGCTTTATTCTTTGTTACTACTTTCT
Source organism: Didymodactylos carnosus (assembly GCA_905250885.1). Taxonomy (NCBI): domain Eukaryota; kingdom Metazoa; phylum Rotifera; class Eurotatoria; order Philodinida; family Philodinidae; genus Didymodactylos; species Didymodactylos carnosus. The sequence goes on along the minus strand of CAJNOQ010004301.1, from coordinate 10,894 downwards.
CATCAAATTTTATACTATTATCGAAACCAAAATATAAGGCAGGAACTACCCATGTAACTGCCTTTCAGGGAATTTCTGCGTTAAACACTAAAATAACACAAAAAAAGACCGACTGCGTACAAAATTTTGCAGAAAGGTCAACTAATACAGAATTTTGCAATAATTTCACCTCTGTAACCATTTTTTTGCGTTACACCACTTATGTTTTTGCATCTGAGTGAATCACCCAATGTGAATCACCCAAAAAGACATTTGGAAATAACTTTAGAGAGAAAAGAGATAGAGACCTATGGTTGGTTACTAGAGATCGGCGAATGCATGCGGCGAAAAATATACGTAGGTCCGAACTTCGCAGCATCTTGCGTTCAGTCGCTATACAGAACTTCCTTGAAGCCCAAGAATTGTTATCCAATCGATGACAGAAACACATGGAAAGCTAGGTTAATGCTTCTCAGTCGTGATTGGCAATGTTTTACTACGTTTAAGAACCTTTCATAACGTGAATATATATGTATAGCAGTATACAGTATTATATAAAAGAAATATATTTTTCAATTAAAATTTACAAAATCGTCAAGTAATTCATAAACTATCATCGTAGAAATTGAATGATGTTGGCGTGAGACTCCTAGTTAAATGTGGCGATTTAGTCAGTCATTAAAAAGCATCAGTCGAGGACATTGCTGAGCCAACATCGGACGATAGTGGAGTGTATGTAAGATCTGAACTGGAACCATGCAAGTTTGATAGGGTTGAAAAATACTATACGTAAAAATACTCAATGTCAGCCAATAACAATGCTTCATTTCTTACACTCTTGAAAAGTCTCGTATAGTGGCTTGGCAGAAGCTGTTGTGAAGTTCGGACTTGCGTAGAACTATAGGCCAGATCTCTTATTCGAGGTTACATTCTGGAAAAAACTTAATGAGGTCCCAAACACTAGCAAAGTTTGCGTGGTGTCTAAGTGTGATTTGAAATTTTGAAGTTTTCCTTGTAAACAAGATACTTTTCCATCAGACTTGACTGGAATCAGACGTCTTTCAATCGAGTTTTTGATTGTTATTTCAATTAAATTTGACTTCGGCCTTGTTTATAGGATGTATTAAATATCAAGCTATCTGAGTTTCAAGTCATAGTATGAATTGGTTGTTATTACATTCATTTTATTAGATGCAAACAGTTACTCAATAGTAGCAATAGTAGAAACAATGTTATAAAACACGCATATCTCCTACAACAAACAGTAACATCAATACGCACAGAGAGTTTAGAACGACCAAGTGAAGACAATAGCAGAACAGAAAAAAAGTGAACAAAAATAGACAACTTTTTTATACAGCAGTGAATTGATGAAAGCAACATAAATTACCAATTGTTGAATAATAATTTGTCGACATGTGTTCATAAAAATCATCATTGTTCAACGGTTCAACATAGTAGGTGAATCAGTTGACATTTTTTCGTGCACAAAAATACTTTTTTTATTAGAAACGTAAGATAAATAACGGTTGAACAGAAGAAATATCAAACTCAGTACACATATCATGTGCGCATTACAACGAACATGTTCCGCTTAGAGCTCGACGGGGCAGCTCCGAATCCCGTCTGTCTCGTCCCTCGGAACAGACGGGCTCGAGACAAATCGTAGAAAAATGTTGTCCCACAGTTTTGTCTTGTGGTTGTAATTATGCTACAACTTCAAATGTTCAATTCTTGTAATACCATCAAATCAAAACCGTAATTTTAGAATAACTAATAAAAATTAATCTGGAGAGGCGAAATAGTCTGGATTTAAAATTAAGAAGATGTTTCAAATCTAAAACTCGGTTTACAGTTCTTTCCTTTCGATTCAGAGGTAGTGAGTAGATGTAAAACATTTTTTTATACAGAAACTCTTTTAAGTTTAGAATCAAATAAATTAAGTTAAATTTGGCTTAAATTTTGTCATGTAGATTTTGCAAAAATTAGTTTGAGACTTTAAGCATCTCTTGTAACAGTTATGGTTTATCTCAACAGAAAAAAATTTTCAAAAAATTACAGAACAAACGGGATGGGACAAAAAAGTCCGTAATTTCTATTCACGGGTAACACCACCATATTTCACTTGAGACTAGTTTCGTCTTTATTCAAAAGACATCATCAGTCAAACGATGACAAATGTTTTACGGAAACACTGTGTTCTAGACATGTGCTTCTTTTCTTGTGCGTTAAAAGCAGAGGAAAAAAATTTTTTTGTCATCATTTGACTAATGATGTCTTTTGAATAAAGACGAAACTAGTCTCAAGTGAAACAGTAACTTCTCTATGTATATTATACATATAAGGGGGCGTCTATATAAGGCGGTGTTACTCTTATTATCGATTTTGAAATTCTTCACCATTAAAAATACGTCCTTTCTTTTGAGCACATTTCACACGTGTATGATGTAATCAGTACATGAAAAAAAATGCGCTAGTAGATATAGAAATCTTAGAGGATTTCTGTTACCCGAGCCGCAGGTCGTGACGTCAAGAACACTAGTGTCATAGTCTCCCCTGAAACTTAGGGACAATTTTCCAAGTTCTTTCCGAAGCATGTGATTCTTTCTTACTTATTTTTTCTTACTTCTTTATTACTTATTTTCGAAAGCATAATTCTTTCTTACTTATGTAAAAAGGCAGGTTGAATAACCTTTCGACATCAGAAAACCTTAGTGATTTTTATTTCGTATATAAAACGAAATTCAAGCGGAATCCTTTCTGAAGCCCGTGAAATCAGCAATCCAGTGGAATTATCATTTTTGCAGGATTTCCACTGGTTTTTATCGTCGATAGTCAACTGAATTAGTCTGTATATGTCATTAAAAGCAATGTGATGTTGGTGTGATTCAGATTTTGCAATTAAGTTGTATACTTGCGTTGTGCAAAAATAAATACAAAATAGATAAAACTGGAAAATGAATTTATATTAGTGAAGCAGAAATGAAACTTAAGAGTGGCTAAGTGCTACCTTAAGTGAGTAGATGACCTCAAAATGAGAGAAGTGGTACTTAAAGCGTTACTCAATGTGACTGCCACGCTGAAATGTAAATACCCATTTTAAAGGCATATTCTACTTCAGATAATACTGAAACCATAACTATTTCATAGACTGCCCCAGTCTTTATCTTCACTTGGCGGTAATCGCAGATCTCTATCGAAAGTTATTTGCAGACGTATTTTCTACCGTATATTCTGACTTTGATAGTAGTTTGTAGACCGCTTCTGCGGATGTTTTCGAGAAAATGTAGAGAGTCGAAATATTGATGAAGAAATTAATCTTTTTACGGTATTCTATTTTGCAAATATCAATTCTTTCATGGGATATGACCTATTGAACCCCACACATTTATACCTAGAAATTATTTACAATAAGATTTAAATAGTCATAAATACTTTTTTTTCATCTACTAAGTATACGGCAAAATGTAAGAGGCTGACACAGTTTCCTTTACAAATACTATTGGCAATCTGGATATACTAATTATTTTTCCCAAAAGATATTGTACGTAAACTTCAAGCACAGTATCAGTTGAGATAGTATTTCCATCATGTGTCACCGTCATTTGATTCAAACTAGTCGAACGGTGGCACGTAAAATAAGAATCTTACCGACTTTTCCCTATAATCCTGACCAATTTTTCACAATACCTTATCTGGCAATAACTCTGCTCTTGAAAATTAATGTGACTGAGCCTTTGTGCCAATACTGCCCCTAAGCCTTAATACATCTCAAATTACAGTACAAACATTCATCGATTTAAATGAACAGAAAAAAACGCCATAAACACGAGGATACAAAGAAAAACAAAGAAATTAAACAAAAATGAACTGAGCGAAACATTCAAATTTTAGATGTGTGTGAAATAGAGACTGGAGATATAAACCTACGCGACTACAAACACCAGCTCTGTTGTGCCATGTTTAATGCATTCAATGTATATTGAGGCATTTGTAATCCACTACCATCTGCTAATTTAGCCATCAAAGCTAAACGACCTGTTGCACCTAAATTAATTCCACGCTCATCTAATTCTTCAGAGTCCAGATTCGATGCTAAACCGCCATCATTCACACGCTCAGTGACGTGACCAACTTTCATCGGTCGACCAGCTAGTTCGAAACCGTTCAAGTTTTCCATTGCACGTTTGGCATCTTCAGCATGAGCGAACTGAATGAATGCATAGCCCCGCGACTGTGCCGTCTCTGTATCTTTCATCAAATTGATTGATTCAATACGACCAAATGGTTCAAATATTCCGCGTAACATTTCTTCGGTAATATTGAAATGCAATGAACCAACATATAATTTCATCGGACCAGTTTGAGGCACGGTTGATTGTTGAAATGGAAATTGTCCGCTGATATGAGATTGATTCGCTGAACGATTCTTTTCAGCATTGGACTCTTTCACAATAATCGGTACACCTAATACTTTTTGTCCTGATAGCGAAATTGCTTGATTAACGCAATCCAAATCACGAAATTCAACATAAGCCACACCTTTGGATCGTCTTGTTCGTGGATCTGTTATCAGACGCACATCTCGCACTTTTCCTATTTTAGAAAATAATTCTTCTAAATCTCGAGGACGAATTCTAGCTGCTAATTGCATACACAAAACTGTACGCTTATCCCGTTCTTCTGGACTTAATTCTGGTGATTTATCATTTCCTAAACGTTTCTTACTATCACCATCTCTGGAACGTGAACGTTGTTGTCGTTGATTACCACTTGATTTACTTATTGAATGTAAATCACTATCAAAATCTCGTGCTTTTGATAAATTTGCTTTTTTACTCAATGACGGCGAAGAACGATATCTTTGTTGAGATTGTGATTGGTGATCAAAGGATGCTTGCTTTTGTTGCGTCTGTTCTTTTGACAGATAATTGGTATCGTTATTTGGACGATGCTCGCGTTTAATTTTTCTTCCTTTTGGATCACGATCTCTACTACGTCTTTTATCGCGATCTGTGTTCTCTTTATGTTCCTTATAGCTTTTCAAATGTTTATGGGAATGACGGTGCGAGGATGACGATGTTGACGACTGTATGTGTCCTTTATCTTTTCGATGGGATTTTGAGGAATTATCACGCTGTTCTTTCTCAACTCGATTATTTGATGATATCTTAGTTGTTGTTGATGGTAAGCTGATATCAAGTTCTTCTTCTAACATTCTGTCCACATCCAAATCATCTGTATCGGTCATCGTTCACTTTGAGCTGAAAGGAAAGATAGAACGTCTAAGTATATACTAAAAAATGACAAAAGAGAAGGTTTTCTACATTTAAACATATGTCACGTCGAAAGAGCGATAAAACTACCGTTGAAATGATCTTCAGGAAAAGATCCAACACCATTTTAGGAATACCATCGCCATCAGATCCTATTGTCTATTTCAAACAACTGCTAGTATTTCTGATGTAAGACTAATTCATTGATATTTCTAAAAAAAAATATGTATAACTCATTCTTTATATAACCGACTAAATAAGAAAGATCCAAACCGATTGTTCAAAAGCCGCTAGAGTTCTTCTGCATGCGAACGTCTGTCTAGAAAAATTTGTCGCCAAACATGACTGAAAATTCATAAAATCAGAAACATGCGTACAGTGCATCAAAAATTGAAGATAAAACGTGTACTAAATGCTAGTATTTTAACAGCAGCGAATAAACTAAACATATTTTTATGATTAATAGATAATAATTTCGAGCTTTCGACCTTTATAAGATCATTTTCAACAGTTTTACATGTAAACAATGCAAAAATTGAAAATTGAACAAAAAGTGGAATAAAATCAATGTAGTATTCTGTATTGAATCGCAGATAATTAATGTTAAAAAACATAAAAAAGAGTGCCGAAAAGAATCACAAAAATTAGCTAACAAGAATTATTAAACGGTTCCTGACTCAAGAGACGTGTTGGTCGGTAGAACGCGATGAAATCTAAAAGAAAACGAACGCTTAACTACCGCTATCGATTTTTAAAATTCTTTGTAGAAGAGAAAAGTGAATTGACTAGCGTTTCTTTGTGAGATGAATGCATTATATTGGATGTTTCTTTTTCAACACCCCTTACAATAAAATTATCAATAAATAAACTACAAATAAATACATACCAGCCAATCTTTCTTTTATTTCTTTTGTAGTCGAACGAATACTTGGCTTCAGTAATAAAAATCTTAAACGAGAAAGAAATAAAAATCGACATAGCTCACATATTATGATTAAAATGAGTTGAAGAAAATAATGAATAAAATCTGAACACTTGTCTCACATCAGTTTGTGTTACTTCTGTGAGCAACAATAAACGCATATATGAGATTAAAAGTGTCTTTTAGATGGAAAACCCTTCTTTTAATCAGATTTGACCTTTAATTTTACTAATTGTTTTCTGTCACACCTATTGTCTCTTTTTAATTTAATTTAATCATATGTGACTTTTTTCTCGACAAAGTTTAACAATAACATGAAACATATAGAACAAAATATTTTTCAGGTTTTTTCTAACAAGAACCAAAAATATCTAGTAAATACAAAAACAGTATGAAAAATACAAAGTTTTTGTATAAAACACCGAGATATAAAAATACAGTCTTATTTTAATTGACAGCTTTTAATTCAACATCAAATACGAGCGTCGACAAGGGCGGTATTCCGTCTAATTTGTCGTTACCATAAGCCATTGACGGTGGTATGGTTAATCGTCGTTTACCACCAACACGCATCCCTAAAATGAAAGTAAGAAGTAAAGAAATGACGAAAAGATAATAGAATTAATAGAACAAATACCTTTAACGCCCTCATCCCAGCCTCGTATCACTTGTCCTGCACCAAGTTTGAAACTAAATGGTTTTCCACTCGTACAGCTATCGAAGACGCCATTTGTTTTCTTCAAGCGACCAGTATAATAAACACAAGCCTTACAAGAAGAAAATAGAGACATATCCACAAAATGTACAAATTATTTTTAACTTACATTTCGTCCCAATTTTGCTTCTGGACCTTTTCCCTCTTTAATATCTTCAATAAGTAATCCACTGTCGGTTGATTGCTTCTTTTTGGGTATATCATTTCCACTAGCAGACTCTGTTTTAATTTTTGCTGATGGAATATCACTGCCGTTCTTAACATAGAAGCAAAGTAGTGTGTATCATATTGTTGATTAAAAACATACTACACTCAATCATACATTATCTGCTATTGCTGATGCTGATTTTTTTGATTTTTTGTTCATCTTCGTCTAAAATGAAACCAAAAAAATTCTCGATAAAAACGTAAATAAAATGAAACTGGGTGACGATGATGATAGAACAAGCAAACATTTATATTTTCCTCGGTGTAATCGATCATTTATATCCTACTAACTGACCTTTTTGTTTCCATCGTTCACTTTCGAATCTTTTGTTGAATCTAAATTACATCGAGCAGAATACTGTTTAAGTAAAATGATACAAAAAAAACAACAGCAACTCACTCTTTTGCTCGGAATCATCGACGGCTTCTCTTTTGACCTTTTTATTTTGAATTGACGATTGTTTCTAGAAAAAAGGAACAAAACATATCATAATCACATTATTATACTAAAAATATAATGCTACAAACATCTTTGGTCTCCGGTAATGGACGCTTTTTTTCTGAAGAAAAAAACAACAACGCATGATAGTGATATAAGATAAACATGAGCGTACAAAGATACTAACTAAGTTTTTTCATTATTTCTGGTTGTTCTTCTTCGTCCGAAGAACCTGATTTATCTTTGTCGCTTTCGAGATAACCGTCTTCATAGTCACGCGTCATATCATCATCCTTCAAACGAAAAACATCAGTATAAATTCTGTTCTTCATTAGAGTCCTGCTTTAAATGCTTCGATCATGTGATTATGATTTAAATACGTTAGCCGAAAGACAGAAGAGTGAAAAGCTTTGTTATAAACATTTTTTCCTGAAACAAACAATCTACCAGTTAACGTGAATAGACGATTGAATGGAAAATTTTAGAAGAAAATCTGCGATACAAAATTCTTAGGTAAGTCCACTAATTCGTTTTCACCTCATCCTCGTCGTCATCATCATCTGTTGTTGTATCATCAAAGTTATCATCGTCCTCATCATCGGAATCACTGTCTTCTGAATCTCTTGATTGAGGATGCCATACTGCCAAGTTGTCCCCTTGTCTATGATCATCGCAACCATCATGATCATGTATTTCTTGAAGAATATAACCAGTTAAATGTACTTTATCTATAATAGCCAACAAAATAACAAAAAATCATAACAATTTACGTTATTTGTTTTCTTGCTTCGTACTTACTTCGACCTTTTGCAAAAAATGATAGTGTTTGGCCTTCATAAAACTCCAAATCGATCATTTGTTGTAAACATTTTGATGGGTGCAGAGTACACAGGATAAAATTATTTGATTTCGATTTACTCATTACTTGTGTTATTTCATCACCGTGAGTATCTGCAAGCAATCATACACACAAAGAATTGATATAACTTTCTATCAAATAACAATAAACTTAGTGGCGGCGCCAGCATTTTTCGAGTACCTGGGCTCAGCCCATAATTTTTCAAAAATCCGTTCAGAATTTTTACGTGACTATTGCTAGTGAGTACTCTGTTTTCAAATTTTTGGGTGGTTGGGTTCAGCCCACCCTAACCCTGCCCTGGCGCCGCCACTAAATAAACTTACTGTCAACTTCAAGTGCAGCCATCGTCATTCGAAATGGTTTTTCAACAACCGTCTCATAGGCTTTATTCGGTTCAAGAACTAAACCTTAAATTGAAAAACAGATTTATAGAAAGGTATTGAACATAACTAAAAGATCACACGAAGATACTCACCCCAAATAGCTTCTGTTATTTCTCTGAGATGAACCATTTTTCTTTTATTCCAGAACAGGTCTGAAAAATCAATCAATTAATTATCATTTCTTTATTGACCATAGTGCCAAATCTAAGCATGGGCTTCAGTAAAGTAACTAATCGCATTCAGGTAAGATCGACAACTTAAGCTAAGCAACTACTAACGGGTACTTGAAAATATAGATGAAACGCTCCCTGTAACATTATCGAATAAGCATAGATAGATAGAACAACAACAAAAGAAGCATATGTACTTTGATACGATATTGTCATCTTTTTAAATAAGAAGTTATTTACCAATTACAGCTTAAAAAGTGTACAGAATGGGGGCAAGAGTCATCATTTTCAGTGTAAGGGTGTGAGACAGATCCTAAATTCAGTTAGGGTACTGGCCGAAATGCAATTAGATCTTAATGAGCAAGACTGAAAAGGAAATGGAATAAAGATGATGATTTTGTGGCGACATATCTGCTATATCTATAATATGTATAAGAATAATTTAATGATGATACAAGTTCAGATCTATTCCATTATTGATCAATCAGAAACAAAGTAAGCTACAATGACATTGTCGTGAAATGACAAGACAAAATCGCGTCATTCAAATGAAATAAGGCCCTGTATATGTATTTTTGAATGGAATAAAAGCACATTTTTCATCATTTCATCGTTTTAGAAGCACTAAAATAGTTATGGCAGATGGTCGCCACCATCTATCTCATCAACGAAGATCGATTTTGATTGGTCAGTTTTATATTACCGCAGTCGAGGTTAACCTACAATCAGAAGTGATTTTTTTAGAGTTATTAGAGTAACCTATTGTATTGTATTGTATTCTTATCTGACCAGGCATTGGCGAGTCCGAGGGGGTACCGAGTCCGGTAATCTTTTAGATTCTTTTTTGATCAGTGTGGTTTATTTCTCTTTTTTAATTTACTGAGCCGTGGATAGATATTTGATTTTTCGAAAATAAGGTTACTTTGTATGTCCGCCGCCCGAACAAAATTCTCAATTTCTTGTGAAACAGAAGGTATTGTTATTTCGCTTTTCATTTTTCTCTGTTCATTTGTGTTAAAAATTGAATGGATCGGACTCGAAAGACAAAAACTGAAGTTCGATTCCTTCAAAAAATCTCCAGTTCGAGTCCAATTCCGAGTCCGCCAAAAAATCTTCCAGTCCGGACTCACAGTCGTCTGTACCTGATAATCTGATCAAATTTAAGTTTTTCGAAAAAAACCGAGGGTTAAATCTGTAACAACTGGAACATGCGATATCTACTTTTTGATTCTGAAGATCTATGGATATAATAGAAACATAAAGAAAAACGTTATATTATAAATGTTAATCGAAACCCATTAATAATAATAAAGCAATGCCTCCATATTCTGACCATAATCAGACTGTCTGAGAAAAAAATCCAGGCAGAATTTAAAAAGTAATGCTGAATTGATCGTTAAAGAGGATGAGATACCGCAGATTATCAGTGTTAGTATGACAAATATGAACAGCCCAGTTGATGAAGAATGAAGTGTGCTTAATTGTACCGATGATTGGTTTTTGTCTAAATTTTGTATAATGATTGCATTATCGTTGGTCGCATTTAGCACATTATAAAATGTAGGTCACCCTAGTGAGTGTACTCAAGTGTGAGTACTCAAAAAGTACTCTGCTAGAAAAACCGGACGAGTACTCATACGTACTCATACATTTTTTTACTCACTGAGTACTCATATGAGTACTCATGAGTGAGTAACAAGTACTCTGAGTACGACTTTGAGTACTCGTGCTTGGGTATTGTTGAGTACTCATACCACTTTCGGCAAAATACTCATGAGTATTGTTCATCTGATATTTTCACAGAGAGGAGTGATCTCAGGTAGCCAGAGTAGGACTACAGGTCTAGTCATAGACAAGTCTATCTCTGACTATATAAAGAGAGACCAGTGAGAAAATGATAATATAAATATTCTGTGTTTCTTCACTAAATTCTACATTCTTTAT
>CAJNOQ010004300.1:0-17832 GCA_905250885.1 Didymodactylos carnosus | reverse complement strand
AGAGCATTGTCGAAAACCTATAAGAAACATGTTTCGAGTCGTTCAGGTTACTTTATCTTGAAATTCAAATTTTCAGCACGAAATTGTTTGTGTTAATCTCAAAACTAAGAAATTTCTAGGATTCAAAATCGAGCGACCGGAACTAGATGAGTTATACACCATTAGATGCAGTTTTTCACGTTGATTCCGAATATGATATTATACTTGGAGGGAAGTGCATTTATAAGCGAGAAAACCATGAAATACCCCGAAAACCGTATGGGTTTTGAAAAATCGATAATTCGGCTTAGATAAAAAGTCGCATACACTGTAGATAGAGTGGGTGTTCGGAGACATATTGATATATTTTATTGTTATTTTCGAGGCCAGGAAAATCGTGGAACTCGACTATATTGAGGTCGTGTCAGTTCGAATGAAACTGGGTATACTCCATTACTGATTCTTTAGTGAATTCGATATGGAAATGTAGACATTTTTATGGCGGCATGCTGATTCTGAGGGCGGTAAGATTTTGTAGAATTCCTATTTTGTCGTTCTGTATATACTTACTTTCCTTTTCTACGACAATACAATCACCGACGTGTTTTATTCCAGGAACTCGAATATAAATACAACTCTTCTGTAGAAAACGAAAAATTCTTTTATGCTCAAATTTTCGCACCGAACAGTATGAGTCATTAAAACTCGCTATTGCTCGACAACGTGTGAGTCAGTACTCACAAGTAGTGATAGGCCGTAAGAGATTCGAATACAGCGAAACAAGAGAGGTTATATAACGAAACGAAAGAAAGAAAACGAAAAACGTACGTACAGTTATGCGTCATACATATTATTGCTGACGACCGATTTAATGATGAAAAAATTTTCTTTCTAAGAATTTTCCTTGTTTAGAAAATTGATAAAGATAATCTATGTACTGATTTGAAAATGTTGATTGCGTATTTCAAACAAAGCGATCGAAACAATTCGTTTTGATAATTTCTGAAGCAGGAAAATGACAGCTATCTAATGCTGAAAACATTTTTGCTTTATCTTAAAAAGTGTGGATAAAAAGCCCGTAGTTTTTCCCAGAAAATCTGTTTTCCTCGCTACGTTACCAGTGCAATAGACTTCCTAAATTTTCCTAAACTCTGATGACGTTCAAATTTACATCAAACGTTCATCTCGGTGTCTTGCATCTATAACGCACGCGGTTTTTTTGACTAGACGAATGACAGATTTTCAATAAAGCCCTGGTTTTTAAGGTAAAGTTGAGTTTTCTTATATCAAAAAACAATTTTATCAAGACAAATTATACATATTTGGAATCAGCGTGAAAAACTACATCGAGTATCACTTATTAGTTTTACAAATAAAAAATTATTTGATAAAAATTCAGGGCAAGGGTTCCCTTCAGAGATTTTTCATCGGAAAATTATTTTTTTTCGAATTTAATTTTTCTTACTTCTGTTAAAATTTGACACATAATAAGACAATATTATTGGAAAATAATCATTTTTTAACTCATAAAACCAAATGTCCACCTGCTCTATGAAAAAATGCCCACTGGATTACAGTAGGATTTTGTAGGATATTTTGGCTTTGGGATTTTCCTACAAAGTCCTACAAGATTTTACAGGATTGCGGATCTTAAAGGATTCTAGAGTAGGATCTTGTAAGATTCTACGATAGGATTGTTTGACCTGGAATAGAGTACCTTTGAAAGGGATCTTAAACTGTCTGCAAAAAAACAGGTTAAGGCAAACACCATTTTTTTTTGGTGTAAAATACATATGAGATATTGTATACATTCTCTCTCTTTGTCTTATTCAAATAATTTTGTTTTAAAATCAAAATATTTTTTAAATCTCATGTATCCATATTCTTTATAATTAAAATCAATTTTTGATATTTTTGCTTGTACAAATGCCCAAAGTGACCAAAATAAATGTGATAGAGCAGCAAATTTATCAATCAAATCACATATATTATTTAAATAATCATTGTCTATATTTGTTAATTTTCTATAATAAAAATATGTTTGTAAAAATTGTTTTTGATGTTCTATATTTGGATATAAATTAAAATCTGGTTGTTCAACACCAGCATATTCAATAAAATGATTTGCTATATCATATATCCAATAATTATACATAGCATATTCAAAATCAATAAATGAAACATCATCTGTCGAACGATCATATATAACATTTTTACATATTAAATCATTATGACAATAGACAACATCAAAATTTAATTTTGGCAAAATAATTGATTCAATATGTTCGATATCAGATAATAAATTAGAACATGTATACGAATCAATTCGAAAATCTAAATGAAAACAATTCAAAAATATTAATATAAACAGGATAATGTTTACAACTACTAAAGTTATACAAGAATCATCATGAATTTTGTTCAGTGACATTCTCAAACGTTTAATACAACTATACAAAATACTAAGAAAAGTAAATCTCAGATAACTTTTGTTAGGTTAGAATATTGATAAACAAACTCTTCGAGGTACAGTAAAACATCTATATGTGAGTACCTCTCTAAGATGAGCGCCACCTTATACTGAGCAGTTTGTGGTCCGACGGGACGATTTTTGCTTGAAATGAATCGTTGTAATCTGACGAGGGAACCTCTTCAGGTGCTTTTTTTTGAATTTTTCCTTCACAATCTTAAAAGACTCAATATTTTAGTTTCATAACGTTTTCTTTCCTTTCGTATGTATTCAAAATTTTTTCTTATACATAGTCTCATAGAAGAAAGCCTTCTCTTCAAAATGAGATCTCTCCCAGAATTTTCCGATGAGTTTGAGTGGAGATATAAGCATGACTGAAAATGTCCTAAAAAAAGTGAGCTGTGTACAAAATACGTTTTTAAAAAAACACGTTTTGTACACAGGTCACCTTTTTAGGGCATTTTCAGTCATGCTTATATCTCCACTCAAACTCATCGGAAAATTCTGGGAGAGATCTCATTTTGAAGAGAAGGCTTTCTTCTATGAGACTATGTATAAGAAAAAATTTTGAACACATACGAAAGGAAAGAAAACGTTATGAAACTAAAATATTGAGTCTTTTAAGACTCTGAAGGAAAAATTCAATAACTTTCGCAGGAAGCAATAAAAACCCAAATTCTTTTTGGCTTGTTACTAGGACAATATACAGTGTGGCAAAAGATCATTGAAATCGGCGTTGGGCACCTGAAGAGGTTCCCTCGTGAGCACCTCCCTATTCTATGATTGAGCGGCTCTCTTCAGGAACATAAGAAAAAATGAAACAAACTTCTCTAAGTGATTTTCGTTTCTTTCCTTTTTGTACTGTCTTTTATGTTTCTATCTTTCAATAAAGCTTATAACAACTTGCAGTAAGTGTAAAAGTATTATTCTGAATTCTGCGATCCAAATTATATAAATTAGTCAAAACTCAAAACTTTGACTAATTTATATAGTTTAGCATAAGCTGACGAATTTCACAAGCGAGTGGCAGCGACAGGACTAGCAAGAGTCACGCTAACAGCAACTAATCTGAACCAGCTTGATTGACGGTATACGACCTACTCTTCACCATACCCTGAACAAATTAGTAAGTAAGGAAAATACACACAATGCATCAGAAAACAGATGAAAAGCTAAACTATGTGCATTGAAGAGAGAAGAAACTGAAAACCTGCACCTCCTTATATTCTCACTCGATTTTGAACGCATTTTCCATACAAACTTTTTCTCACATTTCCACAAAATAATTTTTACATTTCGTAAACAAATACACGCACAACAAAATTTCAATTTTCATGTTTTCTTTTATTATAAACAAATATTTGGATTTAGTATCAACTTGACATAGTGATCAGAAAGCTAACATAACTTGATGTTTTAGAATAGTAAACCATAGAAATATAATTCCTATACTGTTTCAACTTACCTGAGTCATCATTTAAAAGATTTAAAAATTTTTTCATTGTTGGTATTAAATATGATTTTGGATTCTGTTCGTTTGTTATTTTTTCTAATAGTAATAAATGATATTGTGCTAATTTTTTAGCTATTAATTTTGAAATATGTTTATCAGCTATTTGTTCTCTTGTACATGCTTCACCTGGTCTATATGAATATATAAGACCATTATGAAATTGACAGAATATTTTATTTGATAAATCATATTTTGATAATTCTTTCAATGTATTTAATTCAATTTGACGATCAATAAATAGATCACTATTTTGACCAAATAGTTTTATAATTAGACCATCAGATTCATTTATAATCTGTTTTGAATATGGATCAATTTGAAATAGACCAATGATGATATTTGTATTACCTTCTGGAAATAATTTAAATTGAGTATTTGATAAAGACCATTGTGGACGAATTTTATGAATTAATGGAAATATATCAGATTCTAATGTAGAAAAATTAATAGTAATATCAAAAATAATTGGTTCAGTCATCTAAATGAATTAGAATAAAAAAAAACGTATACAATATCTAATATGCAAACTATAGCCCATTTTGTGTCCAATAAATTATACAATAGTATAACTATTATTCAACTGAGATTTTAAGATCAATGTTACATATTTTCTGTTCACGTTTTTGACTATAAAATTATTAATACTATTTTTAACTGAAAAATCTTCCGATTTCGATTAAGACCATGTAAACCTACTATATCTACATATTGCACAATATCTTATATTTATGAATTGAATTGAAAAGATTATTGTATATAGTCTATATATATGAATGACAACTCCCTAGGAGAAAAAAGACGGGCAATAAATTGCCCATTAACAGTCAGTTCACCATCTGCCTAGCAACAGTCTGTTAACGGTTTGAAAATAACCTATAAATGATTTCATTCGTCTTTAGGTCTTCAAAAGTAAGGTCTAAAAACAGTCAGTAAATGTTAAAGTCAAAAAACAACCAATTAATTATTATATCGTTAATGGCCCATTTTTAAGCCGTTTCTTGATTGTTTTTTGTAGTCGATTGTGGTAGATCGTAAACGGGCTGTTTTCAGAGGTCAGGCACATACTTTATTAGGACTGTATCAAATATTATATAAGCGTATTTTTCCTGTTTTTTTCTATCTTCACATAACATGTGATAATATTAGTATATCCTATTTATTCTTTTGTGTTTCTATCGTTTTTCGAACGTAATGTATAGAAACAGCTGAGTAAATATGTATGTATATATACACACATGTATTCTATGTGAGAATGTTTTTAAAAAAAGAAAGTATGACCGTTGTATATATAGACTAGAACCTTTCTCTCGAGGGTAGGCCACCAAGTGTTCCCCCGCTTTTGAGCTGAGACTCAGTTGACTGGGGGTAATCGAGCATGCTGAGTCCGAATTTCATAATGGTTTGGGCTTATTTTGACTTTAAAGTCCCGATTTTTGAAGATCTTGGTTTTCAAGCCGGAAAACCATTTGCGCTAAAAAGCCGGTTTTTGCTCTCTTTTTTTAAGTTTTTGGCGTAGAAAACTCGCTCAGAACCTCTCATGAAACCTTGAAAAGTGGTTTTCTGTAGGTTTCGAGACGTACTCTATCAATTGGACAGATAAAAAAACAATTTCAGCGCAAATGGTTTTTCGGCTTGAAAACCAAGATCTTCAAAAACCGGGGCTTTAAAGTCAAAATTAGCCCAAACCATTATGAAATTTGGAATCAGCATGTTCGATTACCTCCGTTCAACTGAGTCTCAGCTCAAAAGCGAGGGAACACTTGGTGCGACTTCACCTTTTCTCAACATAGTTCGAAACTGCTTTTTTTTCTCATCGTTTTCTTTTTGCAAATTATGCGTCGTTTTGTTCTTTTTTCAGAGGAATTAAACCAAGAAATTGAAGTATTTTACAAGGCAAGATGCACGGAAAGCAAAGTTCAAATGAAATTTATTTCTGAACGTATCGTACACCATTCGACAGAGGCGAGCTGATCACAAATATGTGTTCCTTGACTTTTCCTGACTCTTACTTTCAGTCGAAAAATGCGCAAGGTGTGAAAAACCCAAAAAAACTTTTAGTCTTTTTGAAATTTCAAAAAGGTCGGAATTCTCCTCGTAATGTTCAAACTATTCAAATAGAACTCAAATTCTATGGAATAAAAATATCATATTTGGAATCAGGATCGGAAGACGGATCGAGTGATATGTATCTCTATCCTATCCGAGTACTCCCTAATTTTTTTCGAACTTCACTTTGAGAAATCCCCAAAAAATAAAAATGAGCTAAAAATTTCGAAATACACATCACTCGATTTGCCTGTGATAGGTTTAGAAAGTTCGTGTCATGCCTTGGAGACTGTCTGCTCGCGACGTCTGTGACGGTCAAAGGGTTTAGGTTAAAAGCGGTTTTGAGACAATTTCCTAATTCAGTTTTCGATGCTGAATCAGGAAAAAATAGTTAGAATGTTCCATCTCAGACGTACAATACATCCAAAAATAAATTCCACTCGAGCTTTGCTTTCCGTGCATCTTAAGTGCACAGCAGTTTTTGAGAGAGGGCGAGAAAGAACTAAGAGTCCTTTCATTATACTTAATCACAGAGTTGAACTTATCCTTTTTGGATCATATTACGAGACGTCTTTATCGTTCTCACATAATGCATAGAATCTAAGATATCTTCTTTTGTATAGATTCAGTTAAAACACAGTGATTGCACAGGATCTCAAAATAAAAATGCACAAAAGTGAGAAAATGCCTCAGAGGCTGTTGTCTTCACAAATGTGAGTATCTTGATGTATGATCTCTCTGCTATTAGTGAACAGCGTATCCAAACGTCACGGCGTTACGTTTTTGACGCATTAAACTACGATTATCTCGGAAACTAAAGTAGCTAGAAAGTTCTTTCAAACGTCAATCGACGCAGTTCATTATGCTCTACTTATGCTGTGAAAACGAAGTTTTTTGGATGTTGCATCATCAGTCTTTTTCACTTTTAACTTAAGATCATTTTCAATCATATGTCGAATCAGAATTGAAAAATATAGTCAAGTGGGACTTAGTTTATCTGAGCAATAAATGTTTCTAAAAAGTAAACTCCAGAGCTTATCGAAAATCAAATAGTTCAACATTATGACTACGGACACTAGGAGATGTTTATGCCGGACACCCAGGTCCAAAAGATGAAAATCAGAAAAAAGTCAGCATACGCAATTTTTGGTGCTCAGGTAATTAATCATACCTTTTTAAGCAATAAATGTCAGACAATTCTAAAACACACCAATTTTTCCCATCCTGTGAGATGTTTCTTTCTCTTAAGTTATTCTATGGGTAGAAACAAAATATAGAAAACTTCAGAAGTTTTCCCAGTTCTCGAGCGCACGTATCTACAAAGTGCGCCTAAGCTCAAAGACTACTGTAATCGATCAAAGAATGAGCAGGTTCTGAGATAAGGATCTATACAGGGAAGACTTATAACGAACTATTGGGATATTATTGTCCACTGCCTACTACAAGAACAGAAAGCAATTTGAATGTGATACAATACATGCGATATGAGCCAAACTTCAGTTCAAACCCAAAAATCAGAAGATCAGAAACGGGGCAGAAAAAAGTATAACCACAGTGTATAATATTTTTTTTTAAAGATGTCGCTGCTACACCAGAGCGAACTTGAACAGCCTCTTCGGCGTTTTCTCATTGGTGCATAGTTTACCGTATGTATTTCACGGGTTTCGCCATTTTTCAAGATGGCGGTAGGGAGTGTTCATAAGTGTAAAAAGTACCCTTTTTCTTTGGTATCTCTGATCACGTCAACAATGACAATAGGTCTCCCATTTTTACAAGTATTCTGTGTCATTTGGTAGAAAAGTCTTTAGTAGTAGGAAATTTATTTTATCGAGCGTCACTCGTTTCGTAGAATCCGGCTATAGGATTGAATCAACCAGTCAAGTGTAATAGATTAACACTATTTTGTTCCCGGAATGCTGTAACTTTGGGAATGATTAATTGCAGTTGAGTAACTTTACGAATAACAATTAATTTTTCGTAAACGCTATGCATGCGCTCACCAGTGTTTCTAATGAGAACTTTAAGCAAAGTAGTTTTCCACAGCTTATCCCTGGATTTTTCATGTTTTCCCTGCTAAAAACAGAGTGGAAATCAAGTTTCAAAGTGGAAAACCATTTTGCTCTCACGCGGACCACTAATCATTAGAACAGTGGCGCTCGGTCAAGGGTTAATATATTTATCGAACCATTACCTTTTTCTTCTTTCTCTTCTCTTCCTTCGTGTTGTTGATCTTTGTTCGTTTTTTATTCTTTCTTTCTACTTCTATACATGCAACATCATCACAATAAATAATCTTCCTTTTTTAAAATCAAATCTTTCTTTATTCAATATAGAGTGTTCTAGAGAAGAGTACAAAAAAATACGCACACATAAGGGGATCGAGTTCATAGTCAAGATAACAACCGAAAAAATGAAACAAACTTCTCTAAGTGATTTTCGTTTCTTTCCTTTTTGTACTGTCTTTTATGTTTCTATCTTTCAATAAAGCTTATAACAACTTGCAGTAAGTGTAAAAGTATTATTCTGAATTCTGCGATCCAAATTATATAAATTAGTCAAAACTCAAAACTTTGACTGATTTATATAGTTTAGCATAAGCTGACGATTTTCACAAGCGAGTGGCAGCGACAGGACTAGCAAGAGTCACGCTAACAGCAACTAATCTGAACCAGCTTGATTGACGGTATACGACCTACTCTTCACCATACCCTGTACTCGTAACGCACAGTGTCAGCTTCAAGACTGAGACAGTGAAACGCTGTAGGCTATCACAAGTGTTGGGAAAAACTTGAACACTGAATGGAAGGCTTACTCATGATTTTCATGCAGTTCGACAAAGTACATGCAGTCTATCGGCCAATCATGGGAAAAACGCTTCGTTCTTGAGTTACAGAAAATCAACATATGCAGGAATTTTTCGCACCAGAAGTTCACGTGCTTTTTACAGAAATTTTATTTTATTATAACTAAGTTATGGTAAAACTCCCAGGTCATTGAGACGAGCTGTTTTAGTGCGTACAAACACTAAACTATCTATTCACTACGTTATAATTGGTTTATTGAATTTGACCATTGTCTTGCAATAAGGCTGGTCCAACCAACAATTGGTTTTCCTTTTCTTTTTCGTTCTGTTACTTCCAGAATGGACAAAATCAATAAACCACTTATGACGTAGTGGCTACGTAGTTTAGTATTTGTACGAACTAAAACAGCTCGCCCCGATGAGCTGGCATTTTTAGCATAGCTTTTAACTTGTGTTAAAAGCGCGTGAGCTTCCCGCGATTCATCCTATCTTCCATTTTGTTTTACGGTCGGCCGATAGACTGATGAACTTTTGTATACCTGTACATCGATAAGCCAATCACAAGAGAGAAAAATAGAAATTCGTTTTAACCACGACAGAGAAAATATTCGAAAAAACTACTTGAAATATCTTCTGATGCAGAGAGAAAAAAACTGAGCAAACTTTTTCTATGCTTTGGAGACAGATGTCGCCAGAACTCAGTCGATTTTGATAACACAAAAAGTCATCTACGAATAATAAAAGTTAAAGAATATAGATAGTGTACCATGGCGAATGGATTAGGACTGCTTCCAGACCCTAGGCATCTTCAGAGAGTGTCCAGAAAACTGTTTAGGTTTATGTTGGGTAATTCCACCAGAAATCTCGTACTATATATAAGATGTTCTTCAAACGCGATAACACTTTCAACGTTTATTCATTTATCCTTCGAGACTACTGAGATATATTTGCTTTTTCGAAAAAGTTATATCCTTGGGTAGCAGAGGTAGCACATACCTCCGATTAGGTCAATTCGAAACTCATTGCTCTCTACCAACAAGCGATATACATGGTATCTATAGACATATTCGTATACTTCAAGTCATGCTCTTTACATCTGTTTAATCAGAAACGTTTTCAGAGCCTATATTCTATTTTCTGAATGACTAGCAAAATATTGCCTTTTACCGCGAAAGGCGCTAAAATTGTAAAGCCTTTTTCCTTATACTATTCACTTTCAAGAAACACGAATATATATGTAATCAATACCTCTCTTTATAAGGTATTGATTGCTATATAAACGAACTTTTGAATATAGACGGTTGGTTGGTGGTAGTGCTTGTATTAGTATCAATGCATGAAAAATGATAAACTTGTTTTTTTTAAATTTGCTTTGTTTTCACCCTCAACCTCTTCTTGCGCAGAACAAAAGATTTTTTTCTAACCTTCAAGCTGTAACGCGGGTAAATTTTGTTTTGCCCCTGCGTTTTGCTCAAGAATATGTCAAAATGACGAATTTGCATCGATTCACTGCAACTAGAAAATCGAGTTTTCTAACAGGACGCAGAAATCTATGTTGCTTTTCCTATATGCCCACTGTGCAAGGGTCCGTGAATCGAAACGACTGACCACTTATTTGTAGTAATAATGGAAATTTTGGTTTACTTTAACTTTCATACGCTTACATTAAGCATTCAAAGTTTTTCTTCAAATATAAATCTTAATTAATAGTATGATTTTTTGGTTGCCCATATTTTGAGCAGATCGGGCCCAGATTTGGTGCTGGGAGCTCCAACGTAGTTTAGGTGGCATAGTGAACGAATTAAAGAATTCTGGAGCAAACTAACTGAGAATTCACCTACCACACTGGCGTTGAAATATTCCAGAATTCGAGTCACACTCGTTCCACACTTGTTCCTCCGTCATGAATTCGGTAACTCTTCAAAATTAGCTGAAATTTCTTAAGTCTGGGTAATTGTTTCGGTACTGTCTCCCATTTACATGAAGGTTTTCCGTAAAAATACCGACATATCTCATTTGAAAGCACATTCAATTATGCAAAAATATAATTTCTAACCTGCAAAGGGCAACGCGGGTAACTTTTGTTTTGCCCCTGCACGGGTGACCGTGCAGGGATGAAAAATTATGCAGGTGGTCAGCTCTGAGACAAGCCGTGATTTATTAAAAGTTTGCGATGTCTTTATATATAATATTTATGCACAGTCTATCGCGCCTCCTGACTATGCAGAACATATAAACACACCAACAGCACTAAATATTATGTTCTCTATCGTCCAGTATCTGAAATATCTTTTAATCATGTGAATATGAGAAAAAGGCGTATTTTGCAAAACCTAATAATATTCAAGCTACTACGGGTTAATTGCAAGGAGATTCCGAATTTGATTGAAAAAAGCTTTAATCATATACCCGATCTCTGGCAATGGCTTACATATGCCTTTGTATGACGAAAAGGAAAATAAAGAAGTGCTCTAGATGTTTCATTTTGCTGATAATAACAGTCAGGCTAACTTTCCCGCAGTATCCGCGGTGGTTCGATGATTCAGGAGGGAGGTGGTCAAAAATTCGTTCTGCTCAATGGAAGAAGCCTTTTTCGTGTGACATCTGTTAATTCTATTCAGCGCTTAAAGCTCATAACGCATTTTGGCTGGCATTCATTTACCCTGTATAAGTATGATGTGATTTAGTCATAATCTCTATCGAGATGTTATGTAATCGTTTTTTTAATATTTTGATCACCTCCCTCCGGAATCATCGAACTGCCGCGGATACTGTGGGAAAGTTAGCATGGCTGTTATCAACAGCAAAACGAAACATCCGAAGCACTTCTTTGTTTTTAGCTGAATAAACGCTGACAGTGTCATCGAGTTTGAAGAACATTTTACATATAGTGGGAAGTTTCCCATAAAATTATCCGTTACATTGTGCGCTTTTTCTGTGTAATCTTGAACTTGAACTTGAAAATTTATTTTATGCTCAAGAAAACATCTCGTAACAAAGGAAAGCACAAAAATACCAAATATGTGTAAATACAGTGCCACAACGCAGAAAAGAGAACAACAGAGAGAAGAAGTCAGAGAAGTTCATAACATTTCTAAGCCATATTGGCTGCGAACGTGAAGGTAGGCATGAGTATTGTCTTGACTTTATCAATATTTTTAGACTTTTGAGGATCTTTGGAGGGTCTCCAGAAAGCGATTTCGAAAGTCATAAAATGTCGTTCGCAGATATAAGTTTTTAAAATCAAGGGATCTGCTCCTACGCCTTCCAAGTACCGGTTTTCTGGAAAACCAATTTTTCAGTAACTCTAAAAAATAACCAAAATCTTTCTTCATGAAATATAATTGTAGCCCGCACATTTCTGATTAAAATGAGACATCTCGCAGCCCTACATAACCTTTCTTTGCAAAGTTATGGAATTTACAAGAAAGCCCTAAATGTACACTATCAACTCAAAGCTACAGAAATAAGAAATTAATTTAGGCTTTTCTTGTAAATTCTATAACTTTGCAAAGAAAGGTCGTATAAAGTTGGGAGATGTCTCATTTCAATCCGAAATGTGCGGGCTACAATCATGCCTCATTAAGAAAGGTTCGGGTTATATTTTAGAGTTTCTGAATAACTGGTTTTCTACGAAACCGATACTTGGAAGGCCTAGCAGCAGGTCTCATGTTGATATTCGGATTCAGCATCATCGATAACCTATAACCCACTAGGTTTCGGACGGAAAGCGATTTATCACTTGGAAAAGATGATCTTTTCGAGGGATCTTTTAAAGATCCCTCGTTAGTGACTTACAGTTAGTCGCTTTAGCAACTGACGTAAGCGCGTCAGTCACCTTTCGGACTGGCAGCAATTGAGCATATTTCTCATTTGGAAAAGTGACTGCTACTTATCTGTTGATACGAGGAAAAAAACCTACTTTTCGTTCGAGAAATTGGCTCAGGCTTCAGAATAATACGTCTAATTATTTAAATGTTAAATTTTAATTGTTTTGAAAATAAGTTACGCCGCTGATAGCCCGATTTATGTACTTATGAATGTCGTTAACTAGGTATTCTTTCCCCGATTAGAGCATTTTCGCATATCAGGCTTGCAAACAATATAAAGCGCACTCGAGAATTAGAGTAAAATTATGAATGTTTTATATTTTTTAACAGCTTTCCAACATGAAGAAGTGTCAGACACACATTTAGTTGCAAAAGGTGACGGGTACGCGTTCCAGACACTTTTTCGCCTTAAAGCTGTCAGTTCAACGACTGCCACACTGTTGACTACTTCATGGAGTCAGACGCTTTTCTGACAAGCATTATGTGTAGAAAAAGCGTCTGAGGTTTAGTCGCTATTTCCACTAGTATGATTTATAGTGTAATTATTTATGTATCATGGCTACCATTGACTTCTTTTAGTCATAAATAAGCGAGCCATTCTGGATCTTACTTTTCTATTGGCAAAAATATTAAACGAAAGGAAAAGAACGATAATGATGTAGCACAAGTATGTTCCACGTACAAAGATTGGACAATAATGTGCTTACAAGACGACTTGTGCTTATTTTAAAGAATATTCAATCTTTCGCTTGTTATGTCCAGTGCAGGCACAAAGTAGTCGACCATGGACAATGGAGCCAATGATAAAATCTAATCTCGTTTGTCCATGCTTTCTCTTCGCCATTGTTGTTTGCTTATTTGATCTTTGTTGTACGTACTTCCTTTTAGTATAGATTACTCTACAATGTCTGTTGCCGACAATCGTGCACCTGTTAGTGAAGACGGCGTGTTGTCCCCTCTACTTCTTAAGAGCACTAAAATCGTTTCCACTCTTGGTCCATCATCCGACAATGAAACGATTATAAAACAGTTGATTGAACATGGTGTCGACGTTTTTCGTCTCAATTTCTCACATGGTACACAAACAGAAAAAGCTGAAACCATCAAATTAATTCGTTCCGTTTCCAGTTCGTTACATCGTCATGTGGCCATCATGGCTGATTTACAAGGTCCCAAACATCGTTTAGGAGAATTAGAAAATCATCAATCAATAACATTGAAAAATGAACAAACCATCAAATTTGTATCTGGTGAACTACAACCAATTGGAAATAGTGCCGCCATCTCAACAGGCACTTCACATGCACATTTATTAATCAAATATTTGTCCGTAGGACATCGCGTTTTAATTAATGACGGCGCAGTTGTCTTAAAAGTCGAACAACGCTTATCAGAAAAAGAATTATTATGTCGTGTAATAGTTGGTGGCATTGTTGGTGAAAGGAAAGGCGTTAATGTACCTGATTTACAAGTTCCAACTGATGCATTAACAGACAAAGACGAAGAAGATGCTATATTCGCATTAGGAAAAGATGTTGAATATATAGCATTAAGTTTTGTACAAAAAGCTGATGATGTTATCAAACTACGTAATTTATTACAAAAAAAATTGCCATCTACTAATCAGCAGTTACCAAAAATAATAGCTAAAATTGAAAAACAACAAGCTATTGATGTAATTGATGATATCATTGCTGTTGTTGATGGTATAATGGTTGCAAGAGGTGACTTAGGTGTAGAATGTAGTTTTGAAAAAGTGCCAACATTTCAAAAAATGTTAATTAATAAATGTAATTTAGCTGGAAAGCCTGTAATCACAGCAACGCAAATGTTAGAATCAATGATAAATAATCCGTTTCCTACAAGGGCTGAAGCAAGTGATGTGGCTAATGCTGTTTATGATCATACTGATGCTGTTATGTTAAGTGGTGAAACAGCTAGTGGTAAATATCCAGTTGAAACTGTAGAAGCAATGCGTGCAATTGTTGTTGAAGCTGAAACAAATATCCATAACGATGAAGTTAAATCACCACAACGCTTAGATTATGCTATTGTTAAATCAGCTGTTGCCGCAGCTACTTATGGTGTACATGCAGCAGCTCTTATTTTAGTTTGTGTTTCATATGATTTAGGTTTATATATCTCTAAATTGCGTCCACCATGTCCTATAATTATAGTTACTTTTACATCAAAATTAGCACAATTCTTAGAATTAAATTATGGCGTACATACTATTGTATTGAATCACAATCTTGACAAAGAAACAACTACAGATAATTTATTAATAACAATAGAAAAAGAAATTGAAAATAGAAAATGGTTGAAAAAAGGCGATAATTTTGTATTTTGTTGTGGAGAGGCAGGACTACCTGGTTTAAGAAATACGCTACAACTAGGTAAATTAGGTGATCTTCATGTAACGCATAAAGAACGTGTAGATTGGAAGACATTAATGGAACGAGCACTCATTAAAGAACGACGGAAGTAAATTGACAGAACTAGAAGTTCTACACGCTCATTTTCATCGAAAATAATTGTAAATGCTACTGGTCTTAATGTGTTAAAGATTGTTTCCTTTATTTTGTTTTGTATGAACGTTTTTGTTTCTGCTGTTTTGTTTTGTCAACTGCTAGTTCGTCTATCAATTTTACTTTAATGAATTTCAAACAAACTTGTACAGTGTTAAATCTCAACTTTTCCAAGGTTCGTTTTCTGTAAAAATATCAGGAAGTAGGTTCTTCCATGACCTTTTGCTGTGAAAGTTTTTTACTAAATAAATAAGTTGGCTTAAGCAAGTCCTGTTCTGCATTATGGCCAACAACTATTATTCGCATAGCAGTCTACCACACATCGTTTTATCCGAGTCTTGTAAACAAGACTCTCGAAAACTACAATCCCTAGGGAAAGTCTTTGATATTTCAGCACCAGATCCTTGACAAATATGATAAGGATCCTGCAAGGATTCGCTCTTTTTTCCTGAGGAAACGACTAAATCCTTAAAGAAGCGTGTAGCCACGGAACTCCGAGATCCTGACAAAAGGAAAAAGCAATTTCGGTATGCAGCCGATATTTTCGGTATGTATCCGGTATGTAAAAATTTTTTTTCGAAACGTCGAATAAATAAATAATAAAGAAAAATAAGGTATGAATCTTAAAATAGCTGCTGTCCTTATTACAACAATTTTGAAAATGACACGCATTAATAAAATTAACATTTTTCGATATACTGGATTTCTAAGTGGTTTCTACTTATTACTGTGTCCACAAAGTCATTTTCAAATAACGTTTGACTGACAATGGCTAGAGAGTTGCACTTTTAGTCATTCGATAGCCAAGACCTCACCACATGCTTACATAACGGACGAGCTATTCAAAATTTGTTGAAAACCCAATTTTTCTGGGATCTCTGGAAAACCGAGCCATAACGCTGAAAATTCAGGCAAAAATAAATAGATTATTTTTCATGGATAGTTAGCCCAAGGTGTTTCCTACAGAACGAATGCCGGGCGAGACCTTTATTTTCAGTGGTTCAGGTGTGGTTGGATTTCTTTTGAGCCCCAGGACTGATACTTGCCGGCATTCCATTAAACATCCCTACGGAAAATCTTTGATGTTTCAGCACCAGATCCTTGACAGATATGATAAGGATCCTGCAAGGATTCGCTCTTTTTTCCAGACGAAACTACTAAATCCTTAAAGAAGTGTGTAGCCACGGAATTTTAGGATCCTGACAAGTTTACCGGTGTTTTGAACCAGGATTGAGCCATAAAACCGATGATTCCTGGAAGAAGTGTGTAGCCATGAAATTGTAGGATCCTGTCAGGATTTCAATAATTCCTAATTGGGAAAAAAAAGATTTCTGATAACATCTTTCAGGATTTAAGTAGGTTTCCTCGAAGATGTTATTAAATTTCTTGACAAGATCTTTGCAGGATTTTCCAAATAGAACAGAAGAGAAATGAACACATAGAGTATCGATCTCTAGAAACCCAGTTTACATACCCGTGAAACAACTTTTATATAAATTTTGAAAAGATTTAGAAAACTTTTTTCTATGACCTTTTTTTAGATTCGTTCTATTTGTTTATGAAAAGAACCAAACCAGGATCAGGATAAAAATACCAGTAAATTATTCATTTCTCAGATCTTCTCGTGTTTCGAGCACAAAACACAATACGATCTTGAAAAATCCCCCGTTGAAAATCTTCGGCAGGATCGTCGTATCACGATCCAGAACAAGATAAGATTTGAGCTCTAGGGAACATGAGAAATATAATATGAGAAAGTTTCCAGTTTTGATTACAATATGATCATTGGCGGGCATGATGGAATGATTTTTTTAGATATTATAAAGCATTATCCAGGCTCTTGTTGGGTAGGACAGATACGTCTTTATATTGATTATTTGTGAACAAATGTTATAAGAACACGGACATTGACGGTCAAGACCACGTTTTAGAGCATATTCTATAAAGTAAATGCAACGTTTGTCTGTCGACAAATTTTTAAGGTTCGATACGTACGAATAATTGTTAAATGGTCAGCATTGTGCCGTTGACGTTGTCCGCATTTTTAGCTCGAACACATTTCCTTCACAGAAATAATTTAAATTTTTAAACTTTCACACCATATTTGTTCACCAAAGTAGTCATGAAACTTAAATCGAGCAGAATTAGGTATACATTGTGCATCTCCACAAGAATATTCTTTCGTTCGTCATAAATGTTGATTATAATCAAAACTTGGCTCATATGGGCAACTGGGTCCTTTAGTAGACAACTGTTCATCTGATAAATCTACAGAAGCCGCCGCCTTGAGCAAGGTCTACAAAATTACATTTTTTAAATGTTTTTCGGATACCAATGTACGGAGTAATATGCTAAATTTGATCAAGGGAACTGATATCTCTAATCTCTAAGTTTTAATATCATATAGAATCCTTTGCGTATTATTCGATAGAGCTTTTAAAGCTCTAGATATACGTCAAAAGAAATGAGTTGCAGTATCATACCTAAAAACTATCCGTTTATTAACTATCCGAAAATATTTTTTCTTGAAAATATTACTATTCATTCTCTACAGAAAAGAAATCCGACTGTTTTCAATATTACGTACTAGGAAACGTCACTACATTGTGATTCTATTTCTCTTTACACTGATGAAGTCTGATCTTGATTATGAGACAAAACGG